>VCKV01000097.1:0-80696 GCA_005876975.1 Drosophila orena | reverse complement strand
CAGCCGAATCTATCCAGCTAGAGAAGATCTCAATCCTAAATGATAAGAATGATACTCAAAATGGAATGTTTTTAAATTATAATGTACGATTATACCGAACTGCCCACGTTGGGCTCCAATTTTAATTGTAACGAACACACTCAATAAGCGTTGTCCACCTCAACACACTGTGTCTAAATCAGCGAAAAGGACTAACCCTTATCATATACAACGGCTGCGTTTACTTTTTCAGACGCATCAGAGAATCATGAATTTGTACCGCATCTTATCTTGGGACTTAAATCACTTTCTAGAGATATTAAGTTTTCATTTGGAAGCTTCATTGGCAGCTGGATCTGATAATTTCTGATCCCATTTTTGATCGGTCAACCTCAGTTTTTGCATAAATAATTTTCCCACTATTGTTACTGGGAACAACCAGCTCAAGGGGTCAAAAATTTTTGCAACTGTAGATAAATCTATTCGTTTATTTACAATTGTACAGGATCAGGATTAAAATTGAATTTAAATTCATCTTTTATCTGTTCTCATTGAAGACCCAACTTTTAATCGATTCATTTTCTCGGATCTCTTTCCAATGCTTCCACTATTGCTAAGACATTGGAAATTAATTTTCTAAGGTTGAAACCCTTTTCTAATTCAAAAGGTTATTTGTTGAACGTGTTTTCTGGCTTCTGCTATGGAATTAGCACCAGTTATGAGATCATCCATACAAGAATCATTTTTAATTATTTCTTTGTCGAATTATCGATTTTTGCATTGATTTGAAATTTCAGCAAGCACTCTTGTCGTTAAGTAGAGTGCCGATGCTGTATCGCAGGTAATAGTTGTTACCTTGTAATCTTTTAATTTATTATTTGGAGAATTTTTTCAAATATAGCGCAAGTATTGTTGATTCCGTCGATCAATGTTTATTTGTCGGTACATTTTTGCAATATCTGCCGATACTACAAATGGCCATTTACCCCATTTGACGATGATATCAAAGATATCTTTTTAAACTCTTGTTCAAACCCATATAATGTCATTTAGACTACTCTTAATTTAGTTGTAAGGCTGGATTCTCTTACAACGCCTTTATGGGGTAATTAATATTTTCCTTTATTGGACTCTACCGTATGTCCCAAGTTATATATTCATGAATAAATTTTATATCATTTTCTTTAATTTCATAATTGTTTTACAATTTATTTATTTTTTTTCCAGAATATTATGAAATTCATTTTCCATTTCCCAAAACCTCTCCAAATCTTCTTCTACCCCTATAATAATATCCACTCTACTTGGTTTATTAATGTGATGGTCCGCCAATATATATTTCATCCACTTTGACTTGTTACCATATAATGTTTTAACTGGTAAGGCATTCATTAGTTTTGGAAGAATGATACCATCCATATGAGAGGATCTTCTGTATAATCACGCATTTCTATGTGTAACGAACACACAATGAGTGGGTTTTGTGTTAAGATGAACAAGAGTGTCACAGATATAATACAGTAGACAGAGATACGATAGCTGCAAATACGATAACGAAACGGTTAAGAATCAGACAAGAAAAATGTACCTATTGAAGACGAGGACCAGATGTTATTGGCATCGTTCTATACCCACTCTACCTGTGAAATCCATTCGGAATCCACCCTTTTACAACCGCTGCTTTACATACCCAATGGTGCCCAAAAAGACATCAGATTAATTCATATTCGACACCAAAGATAAAGATAATATTTCGATGCATTTTCCTAAGCTAATCCTTTAATCTAATGGTTTTCAGCAAACAAAAAGAAAAATGATTAAGATAAGAATGCAGATATTGTGAGTTTACGTTACATTACGTCTTCGGTTTACTTAACATCAAGGCAACTACGAATAATTGATATTTTGACCTTTGCTACTTTAAATTGCGAGAATGTTATATAAAATTAGTTAAGGCAAGGAATTCTTAACACACTATTTAGGAATCTCTGACTGTTTATATATATATGTTCTGGTATTACATGATTTACGGCTATGCCGTACTTACGCACTTTCCATAGACGTCAGCAGCCCTGATGACTGTTGATGTGTAGCTGTGGGTATTGATTTAAGTTGGGAAGAGCACATATATATTTCTTAGATCTTCCACAAAGTACACTAAATTAAAATCGTAGAGTTTATAGGTACATATTCATAGGAAAGTCAGAGAGATCACGGCATTTAAATTAAGTTCCGTTGTCACTCATAACTGTTTCGGGAATGCCAAAGCATGAGAATATTTCATCCCGCAAAATATTGATGATCATTTTTTCACAGCTTTTAAAAAGTAAATTTGGAAAAGAGACACACAATCAATATACCAATATTGCCGGATTTGGATCGAGGTAATTGCCGATAAAATCAAGATGAAGTTTTTGGAAAATTCTATCGCTTTGCACTTGTTCTCCCATTGGTGGTTTTAAAGAACGGTTGGGGTATTTAGTGGACTGGCACGTCTCGCAATTTCACGAACGTTAATAACTATTTTAAACCTTTAGCCATCCCACAATGAGCAGATGTGTGTTGATCATGAGCCGAACTTATTACGCTTCGACGCAACGACCAGGTACAAGCAATTTCCACCAATCGTCTGGTAAAACGTCAGTACAATTGGGGAACGTTGCACGATGATAAAATATAATCATCAATGACTTGAAAATCAGAGAAACGAATTTATCTCTGAGAGCAGAGTACTCTTCCGATTGAAGTCCACTGGAAGATAGATCAATTTCGGGACGGATCTCAAGGTCTATTGCAGCAATATCATCAATCTCCTCGAACGATCGAGACAGATTGAATGATCTTTAACGAATCCAAAATTTGCGAATTCACCGTGATGATCGTCGTTTACAATGATGAATAGAATTGGTATTAAATATTTGGAATTTTCTCCAGCAATCGCAAATGATATGGATTGAAAGTTTGGGATAATGATACGTCAGGTTGAGTAGAAGGCAAAATGGAATGAACATCATTTGCCACAGAATCTGGTCCTGTTTGTGCTCTCGAGGCTAACGGCGAACATCCGTTTTCTTTGTACAACGAATGCACTGTTAGGAGTTTCCGAGGCCGAATTACATATTGCGCAGTTGGGCTTGTACACTTCCGTTGTTCCATACCCATAACAGAAAATACGGCATGTTTTAAGGCAATTCTGGTAACCGTGACCTGATTCATCACAGTTCCAGCACTTAATTTTCTCAAGAGCCCTACGACACAAATTTCGTTTTCGACATCATGTTCTTCCTCAGACTGATCTTCGGAATCATCTTCATGGAGGATTGCATTCACAAAACGCTTGCTTGTGTTCAGACGTTGGATTGGTTTCGTCCGAGTGCTACGAAAGAAGCACTCACTCTGTCCATTATTAGAGCATGTGGATCTATTCAATTGAGTGAAAGCCAAAGTGATTTGTTTTGTCACTGATTTTAGCATGCTTGCTTGAAAAGACTGCATTGACCTTGGACTATTTGTTTAACACGGTCTCCTGTCATGACTCTGAAATCTGAGCTATCCCTGCTACCAATTTCTTGTTGAGAATTTGGATCAGACTTCCCGTTCTGTCTTGTTGTATTCCGAGAAGCTGAACGAGTTACCATTTTGTTACCCTGAGATTTAGTGGAAGCAGCCAAATGATATACCATCTCGGATTGAGAACATGGCTGACTACAGAAGGGGCATTTGTCATGGTTCTTAAGGTAATTGTCAAGGCAACGCTTGTGAAAAGAATGTTTAGTACGTGTTTCAACCAAATCCAGATTACGAAAGTTAAGCGACACGGTAAGATCCAACGATCACCGGTAAGCGAAAAGAGATAAAAGGTAAACAACAAAAAGGTAATGCGGGTATTACCCTGAGTAGTAAAGCAGTAGGTTGTATAATTCAATAGGTACGGTACATTTACGGTATGAGAATACAGAGTTCTAAAATAAAAGAGTAACAGCCGAATCTATCCAGCTAGAGAAGATCTCAATCCTAAATGATAAGAATGATACTCAAATTGCAATGTTTTTAAATTATAATGTACGATTAATACCGAACTGCCCACGTTGGGCTCCAATTTTAATTGTAACGAACACACTCAATAAGCGTTGTCCACCTCAACACACTGTGTCTAAAATCAGCGAAAAGGATCTAGCCTTATCATATACAACGGCTGCGTTTACTTTTTCAGACGCATCAGAGAATCCATGAATTTGTACCAGCATCTTATCTTGGGACTTAAATCACTTTGGGACTCTAATACTTTCTAGAGATATTAAGTTTTCTTTGGAAGCTTCATTGGCATCTGGATCTGATAATTTCTGATCCCATTTTTGATCGGTCAACCTCAGTTTTTGCATAAATAATTTTCCCACTATTGTTACTGGGAACAACCAGCTCAAAAACCAGTCAAAAATTTTTGCAACTGTAGATAAATCTATTCGTTTATTTACAATTGTACAGGGATCAGGATTAAAATTGAATTTAAATTCATCTTTTATCTGTTCTCATTGAAGACCCAACGTTTTAATCGATTCATTTTCTCGGATCTCCAATATGTTATTTTCTTCTGTACTTTCCAATGCTTCCACTATTGCTAAGACATTGGAAATTAATTTTCTAATGTTGAAACCCTTTTCTAATTCAAAGGTTATTTGTTGAACGTGTTTTCTGGCTTCTGGTATGGAATTAGCACCAGTTATGAGATCATCCATACAAGAATCATTTTTAATTATTTCTTTTGTCGAATTATCGATTTTTGCATTGATTTGAAATTTCAGCAAGCACTCTTGTCGTTAAGTAGAGTGCCGATGCTGTATCGCAGGTAATAGTTGTTAACTTGTAATCTTTTAATTTATTATTTGGAGAATTTTTTCCAAATATAGCGCAAGTATTGTTGATTCCGTCGATCAATGTTTATTTGTCGGTTCATTTTTGCAATATCTGCCGATACTACAAATGGCCATTTACCCCATTTGACGATGATATCAAAGATATCTTTTTAAACTCTTGTTCAAACCCATATAATGTCATTTAGACTACTCTTAATTTAGTTGTAAGGCTGGATTCTCTTACAACGCCTTTATGGGGTAATTAATATTTTCCTTTATTGGACTCTACCGTATGTCCCAAGTTATATATTCATGAATAAATTTTATATCATTTTCTTTTAATTTCATAATTGTTTTACAATTTATTTATTTTTTTTCCAGAATATTATGAAATTCATTTTCCATTTCCCAAAACCTCTCCAAATCTTCTTCTACCCCTATAATAATATCCACTCTACTTGGTTTATTAATGTGATGGTCCGCCAATATATATTTCATCCACTTTGACTTGTTACCATATAATGTTTTAACTGGTAAGGCATTCATTAGTTTTGGAAGAATGATACCATCCATATTGAGAGGATCTTTTGTATAATCACGCATTTCTATGTGTAACGAACACACTCAATGAGTGGGTTTTGTGTTAAGATGAACAAGAGTGTCACAGATATAATACAGTAGACAGAGATACGATAGCTGCAAATACGATAACGAAACGGTTAAGAATCAGACAAGAAAAATGTACCTATTGAAGACGAGGACCAGATGTTATTGGCATCGTTCTATACCCACTCTACCTGTGAAATCCATTCGGAATCCACCCTTTTACAACCGCTGCTTTACATACCCAATGGTGCCCAAAAAGACATCAGATTAATTCATATTCGACACCAAAGATAAAGATAATATTTCGATGCATTTTCCTAAGCTAATCCTTTAATCTAATGGTTTTCAGCAAACAAAAAGAAAAATGATTAAGATAAGAATGCAGATATTGTGAGTTTACGTTACATTACGTCTTCGGTTTACTTAACATCAAGGCAACTACGAATAATTGATATTTTGACCTTTGCTACTTTAAATTGCGAGAATGTTATATAAAATTAGTTAAGGCAAGGAATTCTTAACACACTATTTAGGAATCTCTGACTGTTTATATATATATGTTCTGGTATTACATGATTTACGGCTATGCCGTACTTACGCACTTTCCATAGACGTCAGCAGCCCTGATGACTGTTGATGTGTAGCTGTGGGTATTGATTTAAGTTGGGAAGAGCACATATATATTTCTTAGATCTTCCACAAAGTACACTAAATTAAAATCGTAGAGTTTATAGGTACATATTCATAGGAAAGTCAGAGAGATCACGGCATTTAAATTAAGTTCCGTTGTCACTCATAACTGTTTCGGGAATGCCAAAGCATGAGAATATTTCATCCCGCAAAATATTGATGATCATTTTTTCACAGCTTTTAAAAAAGTAAATTTGGAAAAGAGATCCACAATAATCAATATACCAATATTGCCGGATTTGGATCGAGGTAATTGCCGATAAAATCAAGATGAAGTTTTTGGAAAATTCTATCGCTTTGCACTTGTTCTCCCATTGGTGGTTTTAAAGAACGGTTGGGGTATTTAGTGGACTGGCACGTCTCGCAATTTCACGAACGTTAATAACTATTTTAAACCTTTAGCCATCCCACAATGAGCAGATGTGTGTTGATCATGAGCCGAACTTATTACGCTTCGACGCAACGACCAGGTACAAGCAATTTCCACCAATCGTCTGGTAAAACGTCAGTACAATTGGGGAACGTTGCAACGATGATAAATATAATCATCAATGACTTGAAAATCAGAGAAACGAATTTATCTCTGAGAGCAGAGTATCTTCCGATTGAAATCCCTGGAAGATAGATCAATTTCGGGACGGATTTCAAGGTCTATTGCAGCAATATCATCAATCTCCTCGAACGATCGACACAGATTGAATGATCTTTAACGAATCCAAATTTGTCGTTTACAATGATGAATAAAATTGGTATTAAATATTTGGAATTTACTCCAGCAATCGAAAATGATATGGATTGAATGTTTGGGATAATGATACGTCAGGTTTGAGTAGAAGGCAACATGGAATAAACATCATTGCTACAGAATCTCTTCCTGCTTGTGCTCTCGAGGCTAACGGTGGACATCCGTATTCCTTTCTGTTGGGATTTTTTCCGAGGCCGAATTACATATTGCACAGTTGGGCTTGTACACTTCCGTTGTTCCACACCCATAACAGAAATTCGGCGTGTTTTAAGGAAATTCTGTTAACCGTGACCTGATTCATCACAGTTCCAGCATTTAATTTTCTCAGACCCCTAACGACACAAATTTCGTTTTCGACATTATGTTCTTCCTCATACTGATATTCGAAATAAATCTTCATGGAGGATTGCATTCACAAAAAACGCTTGCTTGTGTTCAGACGTTGGATTGGTTTCGTCCGAGTGCTACGAAAGAATTCTTCGTGGACGATGACATTCCTTACGCAATGTGGCTAAGTTTGGTGTGTCAATGTGCAGTAGTTCATGCTTTATCTCTGATTTGAGATTATGACGAACTTCCGCAGTAATTTTACTCTCAAGCATTGGTTCACGAAGGGAATCTGCAATGGAAAATTGCATCCAAAAAGTCATTGAAATTTTCTGTGCTACCCTGTTTGCGGCGACGCATAGCACTTTTGATTTCACGATCAGATCTCTGATCTTGATATCTTTCCTTTAAGCGCCTACAGAATACGTGTACATTGCAATTCATGTTATCTGCCGATCTATGAACACGCCATTAAAATGCTAAGGACGGACCTGCAAACAGTAAATTAGCGAATTGGGAGAGTAGTTCGAAGTTTCCGTTTAGGCATTGCGAAGTGAGACAATTTACGCGTTAAATAAAATCTTCAATGGCAATTTTCGTTAGCTAACCCGCTGAATTTAATACGCCAATTAGATATTATATTGGAAATCCTTTCAGGTCTATACAAAGAAAGATCACATCGATCGCTACGAAAGTCTGGAGAAGTCCTAACATTTTGACTACTACTCGGGAGCGTCTCGACCGAAATTAGTTAATATGTCCTGCTGCGGCTCACTCTGTCCATTATTAGAGCATGTGGATCTATTCGATTGAGTGAAAGCCATAGTGATTTGTTCTGTCACTGATTGTAGCATGATTGCTTGAAAAGACTGCATTGACTCTGGACTATTTGTTTAACACGGTCTCCTGTCATGATTCTGAAATCTGAGCTATCCCTGCTACCAATTTCTTGTTGAGAATTTGGATCAGACTTCCCGTTCTGTTTTTGTGTATTTCGAGAAGATGAACAAGTTACCATTTGGTTTTCCCTGAGATTTAGTGGAAGCAGCCAAATGATATACTATACTATCTCGGGTTGAGAACATGGCTGACTACAAAGGGGTATTGTCATGGTTTCTTAAGGTATTGTCAAGGTAAAGCTTGTGAAAAGAATGTTTACTACGGCTTTCAACCAAATCCAGATTACGAAAGGTAAGCGAAACGGTAAGATCCAACGATCAAAGGTAAGCGAAAAGAGATAAAAGGTAAGCAACAAAAAGGTAATGCGGGTATTACCCTGAGTAGTAAAGCAGTAGTTTCTATAATTCAATAGGTACGGTACATTTACGGTATGAGAATACAGAGTTCTAAGATAAATGTCATTCATTTATTATAAAGTCTAGAAGTCTCTAAAGTTAGAAGAGTAACTAGCCGAACCTCTCCAGAGTCCATAAATTCCATGACGGAATATAAATACATGACTGAAACTAAAAGTGGATGGATTGTTTATTGACGGGAAGCTCGGCTGTCAAACGACAGATGCCTAATCAGGCATCGGGCTAGGCCCCACGTTGGACGCCAATTATATTTGTAACGAACACACTCAATAAGCGTTGTCCACCTCAACACACTCTGTCTATAATCATCGAAAGGATCTCACCTTATCATATACACGGCTTGCGTATGCTTTTTCGGACGCATCAGAGAAACCATGAATTTGTACCGGCATTTTATCTTGGGATTTAGTCCACTTTGGGACTCTAGTACTTTTTAGAGATATTAAGTTTTCTTTGGAAGCATTCATTTCATTGGCATCTGGATCTGATAATTTCTGATCCCATTTTTGTTCGGTCAACCACAGATTATGCATAAATATTTTTCTCACTATTGTTACTGGAGACAACCAGCTCAAGGGTCATAAATTTTTGCAAGTTTAGATAAAACTATTCGTTTTATTTACAAATGTACAGGGATCAGGATTAAAATTGAATTTAAATTCATTCTTTTAATCGGTTCTCATTGAAGACCCAACGTTTTAATCGATTCAATTTCTAGGATCTCCATATTTTATTTTCTTCTGTACTTTCCAATGCTTCCACTATTGCTAAGAGACCTTGGAAATTCATTTTCTAAGGTTGAAACCCACCTTTTCTATTCAAAGGTTATTTGTTGAACGTGTTTCTGGCCAGTTATCAGATCATCCATACAAGAATCATTTTTAATTATTTCTTTTATCGATTTATCGATTTTGCATTGATTTGATATTTCAGCAAGCCTCTTGTTAAGTAGGGTGCCGATGCTGTACCGTAGGTAACAGTTGTTAATTTGTAATCTTTTAATTTATTATTTGGAGAATAATAAATAAAGAATGCGCAAATATTGTGTATCCCGTCCATCAATGTTGATTTGTCGGTACAGTTTTGCAATGTCCGCCGATACTACAAATGGCCATTTACGCCATTTGACGATGATATCAAAGATATATTTTTAAACTCTTGTTCCAAGCCATATAATGTCATTTAGACTACTCTTAATTTAGTTGTAAGGATTCTCTTACAACGCCTTTATGGGGTAATTAATATTTTCCTTTATTGGACTCTACCATATATCCCAAGTTATATATTCATGAATAAATTTTATATCATTTTCTTTTAATTTCATAATTGTTTTACAATTTATTTATTTTTTTTTCCAGATTATTATGAAATTCATTTTCCATTTCCCAAAACCTCTCCAAATCTTCTTCTACCCCTATAATAATATCCACTCTACTTGGTTTATTAATGTGATGGTCCGCCAATATATATTTCATCCACTTTGACTTGTTACCATATAATGTTTTAACTGGTAAGGCATTCATTAGTTTTGGAAGAATGATACCATCCATATTGAGAGGATCTTTTGTATAATCACGCATTTCTATGTGTAACGAACACACTCAATGAGTGGGTTTTGTGTTAAGATGAACAAGAGTGTCACAGCTATAATATATAGTAATAGTTGACAATGATACGAAAGCTGCAAATACGATAACCAAACGGTTAAGAATCAGACAAGAAAAATTTACCTATTGAAGACGCGGACCAGATGTTATTGGCATCGTTCTATACCCACCCTACCTGTGAAATCCATTCGGACTCCACCCTTTTACAACCGCTGCTTTACATACCCAATGGTGCCCAAAAAGACATCAGATTAATTCATATTCGACACCATATAATCAAAGATAAAGATAATATTTCGATGCATTTTCCCAAACTAATCCTTTAATCTAAAGGTTTAGGTATTTATGTTAAGAAAGCCCTTATTGAGTAATTTTGTTTATTTACAGCAAACAAAAAGAAAAATGATTGAGATAGGAATGCAGATATTGTGAGTTTACGTTACATTACGTCTTCGGTTTACTTTACATCAATTAATTGATATTTAGACCTTAGCTTCTTTAAATTGCGAAAAATATATATAAACTTAGTTAAGGCAAGGAATTCTTAACCCACTATTTAGGAATCTCTGACTGTTTATATAAGTTAAGCGAGTTGTCTTTCTCGCTTGTTTTGCGACTCTCGTAGTCGCATAGCTCACCTAGTTAATATATTCATGAATAAATTTTATATCATTTTCTTTTAATTTCATAATTGTTTTACAATTTATTTATTTTTTTTCCAGAATATTATGAAATTCATTTTCCATTTCCCAAAACCTCTCCAAATCTTCTTCTACCCCTATAATAATATCCACTCTACTTGGTTTATTAATGTGATGGTCCGCCAATATATATTTCATCCACTTTGACTTGTTACCATATAATGTTTTAACTGGTAAGGCATTCATTAGTTTTGGAAGAATGATACCATCCATATTGAGAGGATCTTTTGTATAATCACGCATTTCTATGTGTAACGAACACACTCAATGAGTGGGTTTTGTGTTAAGATGAACAAGAGTGTCACAGATATAATACAGTAGACAGAGATACGATAGCTGCAAATACGATAACGAAACGGTTAAGAATCAGACAAGAAAAATGTACCTATTGAAGACGAGGACCAGATGTTATTGGCATCGTTCTATACCCACTCTACCTGTGAAATCCATTTGGAATCCACCCTTTTACAACCGCTGCTTTACATACCCAATGGTGCCCAAAAAGACATCAGATTAATTCATATTCGACACCAAAGATAAAGATAATATTTCGATGCATTTTCCTAAGCTAATCCTTTAATCTAATGGTTTTCAGCAAACAAAAAGAAAAATGATTAAGATAAGAATGCAGATATTGTGAGTTTACGGTACATTACGTCTTCGGTTTACTTAACATCAAGGCAACTACGAATAATTGATATTTTGACCTTTGCTACTTTAAATTGCGAGAATGTTATATAAAATTAGTTAAGGCAAGGAATTCTTAACACACTATTTAGGAATCTCTGACTGTTTATATGTATATGTTCTGGTATTACATGATTTACGGCTATGCCGTACTTACGCACTTTCCGTAGACGTCAGCAGCCCTGATGACTGTTGATGTGTAGCTGTGGGTATTGATTTAAGTTGGGAAGAGCACATATATATTTCTCAGATCTTCCACAAAGTACACTAAATTAAAATCGTAGAGTTTATAAGTACATATTCATAGGAAAGTCAGAGAGATCACGGCATTTAAATTAAGTTCCGTTGTCACTCATAACTGTTTCGGGAATGCCAAAGCATGAGAATATTTCATCCCGCAAAATATTGATGATCATTTTTTCACAGCTTTTAAAAAAGTAAATTTGGAAAAGAGATCCACAATAATCAATATACCAATATTGCCGGATTTGGATCGAGGTAATTGCCGATAAAATCAAGATGAAGTTTTTGGAAAATTCTATCGCTTTGCACTTGTTCTCCCATTGGTGGTTTTAAAGAACGGTTGGGGTATTTAGTGGACTGGCACGTCTCGCAATTTCACGAACGTTAATAACTATTTTAAACCTTTACCCATCCCACAATGAGCAGATGTGGGTTGATCATGAGCCGAACTTATTACGCTTCGACGCAACGACCAGGTACAAGCAATTTCCACCAATCGTCTGGTAAAACGTCAGTACAATTGGGGAACGTTGCACGATGATAAATATAATCATCAATGACTTGAAAATCAGAGAAACGAATTTATCTCTGAGAGCAGAGTACTCTTCCGATTGAAATCCACTGGAAGATAGATCAATTTCGGGACGGATTTCAAGGTCTATTGCAGCAATATCATCAATCTCCTCGAACGATCGACACAGATTGAATGATCTTTAACGAATCCAAAATTTGTCGTTTACAATGATGAATAAAATTGGTATTAAATATTTGGAATTTACTCCAGCAATCGAAAATGATATGGATTGAATGTTTGGGATAATGATACGTCAGGTTGAGTAGAAGGCAAAATGGAATGAACATCATTGCTACAGAATCTCGTCCTGCTTGTGCTCTCGAGGCTAACGGTGGACATCCGTATTCCTTTCTGTTGGGATTTTTCCGAGGCCGAATTACATATTGCACAGTTGGGCTTGTACACTTCCGTTGTTCCACACCCATAACAGAAAATTCGGCGTGTTTTAAGGAAATTCTGTTAACCGTGACCTGATTCATCACAGTTCCAGCACTTAATTTTCTCAAGAGCCCTAACGACACAAATTTCGTTTTCGACATTATGTTCTTCCTCAGACTGATATTCGAAATAATCTTCATGGAGGATTGCATTCACAAAACGCTTGCTTGTGTTCAGACGTTGGATTGGTTTCGTCCGAGTGCTACGAAAGAATTCTTCGTGACGATGACATTCCTTACGCAATGTGGCTAAGTTTGGTGTGTCAATGTGCAGTAGTTCATGCTTTATCTCTGATTTGAGAATATGACGAACTTCCGCAGTAATTTTACTCTCAAGCATTGGTTCACGAAGGGAATCTGCAATGGAAAATTGCATCCAAAAAGTCATCGAAATTTTCTGTGCTACCCTGTTTGCGGCGACGCATAGCACTTTTGATTTCACGATCAGATCTCTGATCTTGATATCTTTCCTTTAAGCGCCTACAGAATACGTGTACATTGCAATTCATGTTATCTGCCGATCTATGAACACGCCATTAAAATGCTAAGGACGGACCTGCAAACAGTAAATTAGCGAATTGGGAGAGTAGTTCGAAGTTTCCGTTTAGGCATTGCGAAGTGAGACAATTTACGCGTTAAATAAAATCTTCAATGGCAATGTCGTTAGCTAACCCGCTGAATTTAATACGCCAATTAGATATTATATTGGAAATCCTTTCAGGTCTATACAAAGAAAGATCACATCGATCGCTACGAAAGTCTGGAGAAGTCCTAACATTTTGACTACTACTCGGGAGCGTCTCGACCGAAATTAGTTAATATGTCCTGCTGCGGCTCACTCTGTCCATTATTAGAGCATGTGGATCTATTCGATTGAGTGAAAGCCATAGTGATTTGTTCTGTCACTGATTGTAGCATGATTGCTTGAAAAGACTGCATTGACTCTGGACTATTTGTTTAACACGGTCTCCTGTCATGATTCTGAAATCTGAGCTATCCCTGCTACCAATTTCTTGTTGAGAATTTGGATCAGACTTCCCGTTCTGTTTTGTTGTATTTCGAGAAGATGAACAAGTTACCATTTGGTTTCCCTGAGATTTAGTGGAAGCAGCCAAATGATATACTATACTATCTCGGGTTGAGAACATGGCTGACTACAGAAGGGGTATTTGTCATGGTTCTTAAGGTAATTGTCAAGGTAAAGCTTGTGAAAAGAATGTTTACTACGGCTTTCAACCAAATCCAGATTACGAAAGGTAAGCGAAACGGTAAGATCCAACGATCAAAGGTAAGCGAAAAGAGATAAAAGGTAAGCAACAAAAAGGTAATGCGGGTATTACCCTGAGTAGTAAAGCAGTAGTTTCTATAATTCAATAGGTACGGTACATTTACGGTATGAGAATACAGAGTTCTAAGATAAATGTCATTCATTTATTTATAAAGTCTAGAAGTCTCTAAAGTTAGAAGAGTAACTAGCCGAACCTCTCCAGAGTCCATAAATTCCATGACGGAATATGAAATACATGACTGAAACTAAAAGTGGATGGATTGTTTATTGACGGGAAGCTCGGCTGTCAAACGACAGATGCCTAATCAGGCATCGGGCTAGGCCCCACGTTGGACGCCAATTATATTTGTAACGAACACACTCAATAAGCGTTGTCCACCTCAACACACTCTGTCTATAATCATCGAAAAGGATCTCACCTTATCATATACAACGGCTGCGTATGCTTTTTCGGACGCATCAGAGAAACCATGAATTTGTACCGGCATTTTATCTTGGGATTTAGTCCACTTTGGGACTCTAGTACTTTTTAGAGATATTAAGTTTTCTTTGGAAGCATTCATTTCATTGGCATCTGGATCTGATAATTTCTGATCCCATTTTTGTTCGGTCAACCACAGATTATGCATAAATATTTTTCTCACTATTGTTACTGGAGACAACCAGCTCAAGGGGTCATAAATTTTTGCAAGTTTAGATAAAACTATTCGTTTATTTACAAATGTACAGGGATCAGGATTAAAATTGAATTTAAATTCATCTTTTATCGGTTCTCATTGAAGACCCAACGTTTTAATCGATTCAATTTCTAGGATCTCCAATATTTTATTTTCTTCTGTACTTTCCAATGCTTCCACTATTGCTAAGACCTTGGAAATTCATTTTCTAAGGTTGAAACCCACCTTTTCTAATTCAAAGGTTATTTGTTGAACGTGTTTTCTGGCCAGTTATCAGATCATCCATACAAGAATCATTTTTAATTATTTCTTTTATCGATTTATCGATTTTTGCATTGATTTGATATTTCAGCAAGCACTCTTGTTAAGTAGGGTGCCGATGCTGTACCGTAGGTAACAGTTGTTAATTTGTAATCTTTTAATTTATTATTTGGAGAATAATAAATAAAGAATGCGCAAATATTGTGTATCCCGTCCATCAATGTTGATTTGTCGGTACAGTTTTGCAATGTCCGCCGATACTACAAATGGCCATTTACGCCATTTGACGATGATATCAAAGATATCTTTTTAAACTCTTGTTCCAAGCCATATAATGTCATTTAGACTACTCTTAATTTAGTTGTAAGGATTCTCTTACAACGCCTTTATGGGGTAATTAATATTTTCCTTTATTGGACTCTACCATATGTCCCAAGTTATATATTCATGAATAAATTTTATATCATTTTCTTTTAATTTCATAATTGTTTTACAATTTATTTATTTTTTTTCCAGATTATTATGAAATTCATTTTCCATTTCCCAAAACCTCTCCAAATCTTCTTCTACCCCTATAATAATATCCACTCTACTTGGTTTATTAATGTGATGGTCCGCCAATATATATTTCATCCACTTTGACTTGTTACCATATAATGTTTTAACTGGTAAGGCATTCATTAGTTTTGGAAGAATGATACCATCCATATTGAGAGGATCTTTTGTATAATCACGCATTTCTATGTGTAACGAACACACTCAATGAGTGGGTTTTGTGTTAAGATGAACAAGAGTGTCACAGCTATAATATATAGTAATAGTAGACAATGATACGAAAGCTGCAAATACGATAACCAAACGGTTAAGAATCAGACAAGAAAAATTTACCTATTGAAGACGCGGACCAGATGTTATTGGCATCGTTCTATACCCACCCTACCTGTGAAATCCATTCGGACTCCACCCTTTTACAACCGCTGCTTTACATACCCAATGGTGCCCAAAAAGACATCAGATTAATTCATATTCGACACCATATAATCAAAGATAAAGATAATATTTCGATGCATTTTCCCAAACTAATCCTTTAATCTAAAGGTTTAGGTATTTATGTTAAGAAAGCCCTTATTGAGTAATTTTGTTTATTTACAGCAAACAAAAAGAAAAATGATTGAGATAGGAATGCAGATATTGTGAGTTTACGTTACATTACGTCTTCGGTTTACTTTACATCAATTAATTGATATTTAGACCTTAGCTTCTTTAAATTGCGAAAAATATATATAAACTTAGTTAAGGCAAGGAATTCTTAACCCACTATTTAGGAATCTCTGACTGTTTATATAAGTTAAGCGAGTTGTCTTTCTCGCTTGTTTTGCGACTCTCGTAGTCGCATAGCTCACCTAGTTAATAGCAGGAACATCCTGGGTTCTCCAGAATAAGTGAATAGTCGCGGCTTGTAGTACGTTATAATTTTATTCTCAGCCGCGCTATGTCAGCGTCTGTGGCCAAGTGCCCGAAAGTGTCCGGCGGCTACCGCGTTACGAGCCTCATTTTCAGATTCTAAAGTATTCATTCTACTGTTAATTTTCCTCATGTCTTCTTTAAGCCCGGTCATTTGGGCAAGGAGTGCATTAAGCATTTCCTTAATTTCTTCCATTTTTTAGATTGGGAGTAATGACAATATGACAATATATGACAATATAAACGGACTTGCAAGATTCCCAAGATTTTATTTTTTAGTGAATTTATTTTTATTGCCGGAATTTCTCGGACCGGCAAAATTTTCAAGATTTTATTTTCTAGTGAATTTATTTTTATTGTTGGAATTTTTCGGGAAAAAATTGCTCAGATGTCGTAAATGTCGTTTCACTCACCCCTAGCCGTTGTTGTTTTTCTTCTTATGTGTGTGTTGAATGTATCGTTCTTCTTATTATCTGTGGGAAGAAAGAATATTTTTTTAGTTGGATTGTGGGCAATGGTTTTGCTTTTTTTTTTTTTTCTTATTTTGCTATTTCTATTTCTTGTTAATTTGTTTAGATTTTGTCTTCTTTTGTGTACGTCAACAGTGACGGGCGAGCTTTGCGTTTGGTGGAACTTAGCACTGGGCACGGTGGTCCGTTTTTCCTTTTTGGCCTTTGCCTACGGTACGGTTGCCACACAATCCACTGGGCAGCTTTTTCGGGCGCCTCCGCACCTCTCAGACTATCCAGCAGATTGCCTCTCGCTTTAATTCACGGTTCACAGCTTATTTAGTTATTCGTTTTTTTGTTTTATTTTATCTAGGTCTTGGGTTGACGCTATGAGCTTTGCATTCGCGAATGAGCTACAGGGGCTGTAGGCAAATCGCCGCAGTGGGTCGCTGCATAGGTTTCCCCCTTTTTTTTTTTTTTTAATATTCAGGATAGACACTGCGCCCGCGTAAAATGTGTCCCGCTCCTGGATGGAGGCGGCATTAACGCTGCGGCGGGTGGTCTTATATTTTCGTTATATACGATTTTTTTGCGCCTGTACAGAAAGTTGTTCAAGCTTCAGGTTGTAGCGGCATTCTCACTTCGGCGGGTGATCGTTTTTTTATTTTTTTTTATATAATTCCACTCTCATATCACTGCCACTTTGTCACTTGTCGTTAATCACCACATTTCTTTATCTTTTTTATTATATTTTTTTTGCCTTTTTCTTTTTTATTTTTTCTTAAACATTATAGTCAGGATTCTGACTGTTCGGGCGCCAGTTAAGCGAGTTCCTTCTCGCTTGTTCTGCGGCTCTCGTAGCCGCATAGCTCACCTAGGTAATAGCAGGAACATCCTGGGTTTTCTAGAAGAATTGAATAGTCGCGGTTTGTAGTACGTTATTATTTTATTCTCAGAACTATCGAAGTCAGCGTTCTTATAGAATGCACTTAGGAGTGGTTGACCGTCAAGTGGCGCAGCGGGAGTGTGCGTGTAAGTGTGGCGAGGGTTCATAACTTATAAATATGTTCAGGCATTACATGATTTACGGCTAAGCCGTACTTACGCACTTTCTGTTGATGTGTAGCTGTGGGTAATAATTTAAGTTGGGCAAAGCACAAATATATTTCTCAGATCTTCCAAAAAGTACACTAAATTAGAATCGTAGAGTTTATAAGTACATATTCATAGGAAAAAATATATATATGCATATATGCAAACTACTCTAAGGGTACTCAAGCTTGGACACGATCATTCGTGTTGGGCTGCTTCAAGTACGCAGCGGATGTAGCGTAGATAAAGGACGCCAACTCGGGGTGGCTTGCGATCTCCACTTTGTTGACAGCAGTGGATCTTGCTGCGATCAGTGAAGGCACAGAACATTCCACACGTGGTCAAAAGTTGAGGGCGAATAACAATGCAAGCCGCTTAGGCAACGCGGCCAATAAGACTCCTCCCTCAAAGTCGTGAAATGGGCAGCAGACGCTATTTTTGAAAACAATTGTTAAGCACTGGCGATCGAACGCACTCGAAAGCTTACCAATTAATGTTAATGCACGATTTAAGCTTACTATTGGCAGTATCTGCCTTGAAAAACACTTCTCCGGTCGACACGATGCTTGTCGATTAATTTGGGGACGCTGCGAAAAGTTGAACTGCACTCGATGACGCCTTCCAGAAGAGAGAACGGAAGTATTATGATCGAGTGTGACCGTTGCCTTACCAAGATCCTATTCGGGGATTTTTGCGATATTTTATCGGGCAATATTCAATTTTGCCAGGATCTGAACTTGGCTATGATGGTTCGTTGCCAAATGATTGCGATAACTCCTATTGGGTTGCTATCCTGACTCAAATCCCACAACCACAGATTTGATTTTTAGTCCCTGTGACTAACAATAAAAACTGAAAAAGGAGTCAAAAGCAATTACAAATTTGTAAAACTACCAAGGCATGAAAACTACCATGTTTCTTGCCGTTCATGTCCTCTAAGAGATAAATTGACTGACCGATCCTTTCTTTGACTCGGGCCTTAATACCGACAGGAGCGAGTTTCGCGGAGCGAATGTAAGCTCTTCAAGCAGCATTAATAGAACGGTTAACTCTCTCAGCTCCGTTGAATTGTGGAGCATATGCACCAGTCAACATATGACGAACGCCATATTTCGAAAGAAAGTCAGAGAGATCACGGCATTTAAATTGAGTTCCGTTGTCAACTGTTTCGGGAATGCCAAAGCATGAGAATATTTCATCCCGAAAAATATTGATGATCACTTTAGTGTTGAACCTTTTCACTGCTTTTAAAAAAGTAAATTTGGAAAAGTGATTCACAATAATCAATATACCAATATTGCCGGACTTAGATCGAGGAAATGGGCCGATTAAATCAAGATGAAGTCCTTGGAAAATGCTATCGCTTTGCACTTGTTCTCCCATTGGTGGTTTTTAGAAACGGTTGGGATATTTAGTGGTCTGGCACGTCTCGCAATTTCACGAACGTTAATAACTATGTTTAAACATTTAGCTTTAAACATTGAGCCATCCCACAATGAGCAGATGTGGATTGATCATGAGCCGAACTTATTACGCTTTGACGCAACGACTCAGGTACAAGCAATTTCCAGCAATCGTCTGGTAAAACGTCAGTACAATTGGTGAATGCTGCACGATGATAAATATAATCATCAATTACTTGAAAATCAGGTATTTTTAGAGACACCAATTTCTCTCTTCCGATTGAAATCCACTGAAGATAGATCAATTTCGGGTGGATTTCAAGGTCTATTGCAGCAATATCATCAATCTCCTCCAACGATCGAGACTGAGCATCCGCAACCACATTTTCGGTTCCCTTGCGATGTTCGATTTCGAAGGAAGAATCTTGAAGTTTTATAGCCCATCTTGCCAATCTACTTAGATCTGATTGGTTCATTAGTCATCATAGACTTGAGTGGACGGTCACTACCTTGAAACTATGACCGTCAATGTCCATTCTGAAATTCTTTATTGTCAGAACTACTGCCGTGCATTCAAGTTCGGTAACTGTATAGTTACGTTGGGCTTTGTTCAGCTTCTTAGTCATGAAAGCTATAGGACGTTCACAACCAGAATCATCGCATTGAGCTAGAACTGCACCCACTCCAGGTAGTGAAGCATCACACTGCAGAATAAATGGATTGTCATAATTGTGGTGAATGAGACAAGGGGCAGAGCACAAATTGTTTTTGATATTATCAAAAGCTTCTTGAGCCTGATTATTCAATCTTATAGTTTTGGCACGCAATAACTCTGTAAGATGGAAAATGACTGTGGAATAATTAGATATGAATCGCTGGTACCAACCACTCATATCAATAAATCTTCTCAACTGTTTTTGGGTCTTCGGGACCGGGAATTCGCTCTCCGCTGCGATTTTGTTTGGATTTACCTGAAGCGTGGCTTCGCCAACCAAGTAACCAATATAGTCTACTGTTTTCAGGCAGAACTGACTTTTCTGGACATTAATCCAGCTTTACGCAATTTTTGGCTACTTCGGGCAAATGCAAAAGATGATCTTCGAAATTGTTTGACAAAACAAGCAAATCGCCGAGGTAGACTAATACATGCGATTTTACTTGATAGGGTATAACCAGGTCCATCAAACGGCAGATCGTTTGTGGAGCGTTTGAAAATCCAAAATGAATTCTTTTAAATTGATAAAGCAGCCGATTTGGAATGGTGAAAGCTGTCTTTGCTCGGGATTGTTGATTTAAACAGATTTGCCAAAAGGCATCTTTGAGATCGATTTTGGAAATGCAATGTACAGGTGGACTTAGTAGTCCATCCATAATAGGGATTGGGTATGGGTCCTTTACAGTAACTGCACTTAATTTTCTAGCATCGAGACAATTTCGTACCTTGTCTGGTTTGATGTGCAAGATAACTGGAGAAGACCAAGGCGATGAAGGTGCCTCTTCAACGACATTCATCTTGATCATGCGATCGATTTCTAAATACAAAAGTTTTTTTTTAGCTGGCGAAAGTGGATAAAACCGTGTTTTGATTGGTTTTGCATTGGATGTGTCGATATTGTGCTAAGTTATTGTGAATAAGTCTTTTACTTTCTGTTATTTTGATTTTTGTGAATTAGACTACCGGAAGCGCGTAGAGTCTTCTTGAGGTTCACAGTTGATCTCGTTGATCGAAACTGTTTGCTTAATAGAAATACCAAACGTATACCAGAAATCAATTTCGCATATTACGCTTTGCTTTATGGAAGGTGCTATTAAGAATTCAAAGTTATTGTCAATTGAGTTGTAGGTCAAGGATTCCCTTGAATATAGTGCCTGCAACACTTTGAGTTTGGCCATCACCAGTTCGTACAACCGATCTAAATTTATTAAATGGCTTAGCTGATATTGTTTGAAGAGCTAGCTCACCACCTATAACGCTTTTGTTGGCGCCTCTGTCCAGGAGAGCTAAATGCGATTGACCAAATATGACAATGTTTGTGAAAGGCTGAATATCGTTTTTATTGTTAACGATTGATGAAACGGTAAAACGATTGAATGATCTTTAACGAATCCCAAATTTGCGAATTCGCCGTGATCGTCGTTTACAATGATGAATGGAATTGGTATTAAATATATGGAATTTACGACCTGCGCACTACAGCAATCGCAAATGATATGGATTGAATGTTTGGGATAATGATACGTCAGGTTAAGAAGAAGGCAAAATGGAATGAACATTATTTGCCACAGAATCTAGTCCTGTTTGTGCTTTCGAGGCTAACGGCGGATATTTTTTTATTCATTTTTTTCATTTTCTTTGTACAACAAATGCCCTGTTGGAAGTTTTTCGAGGCCGAATTACATATTACGCAGTTGGGCTTGTACACTTTCGTTGTTCCATACCAATAACAGAAAATACAGCGTGTTTTAAGGCAATTCTGGTAACCGTGACCTGATTCATCACAGTTCCAGCACTTAATTTTCTCAAGAGCCCTAATGACACAAATTTCGTTTTCGACATCATGTTCTTCCTCAGACTGATCTTCGGAATCATCTTCATGGAGGATTGCATTCACAAAACGTTCGCTTGTGTTCAGACGTTGGATTGGTTTCGTCCGAGTGCTACGAAACAATTCGTGACGATGACATTCCTTACGCAATGTTGCTAAGTTTGGTAGTTTGCGACGATCTTCCGCAGTAATTTTACTGTCAAGCATTGGAAAGCATTGCATCCAAAAAGTCATGTTTGCGGCGACGCATGGCACTTCTGATTTCACGATCAGATCTCTGATCTTGATATCTTTCCTTTAAGCACCTACAGAATACGTGTACATTCCAATTCATGTTATCTGCCGATCTATGAACACAATGCTAAGGACGGAGCTGCAAACAGTAAATTAGCGAATTGGGAGAGTAGTTCGAAGTTTCCGTTTAGGCATTGCGAAGTGAGACAATTTACGCGTTAAATAAAGTCTTCAATGGCAATGTCGTTGGCTAACCCGCTGAATTTAATCCGCCAAATAGATATTATATTGGAAATCCTTTCAGGTCTATCCAAAGAAAGCTCACTTCGATCTCTACGAAAGTCTGGAGAAGTCCTAACATTTTGACTGCTACTACGTACTGAGTTTATCTCGGAAGCGTCTCGACCGAAATTAGTTAATATGTCCTGCTGCGGCTCACTCTGTACATTATTAGAGCATGTGGATCTATTCGATTGAGGGAAAACCATAGTGATTTGTTCTGTCACTGATTGTAGCATGCTTGCTTGAAAAGACTGCATTGAACTCTGGACTATTTGTTAAACACGGTCTCCTGTCTTGACTCTGAAATCTAAGCTATCCATGCTACCAATTTCTTGTTGAGAATTTGGATCAGACTTCCCATTCTGTTTTGTTGTATTTCGAGAAGATGAACAAGTTACCATTTTGTTTCCCTGAGATTTAGTGGAAGCAGCCATATGATATACTATACTATCTCGGGTTGAGAACATGGCTGACTACAGATGGGGTATTTGTCATGGTTCTTAAGGTAATTGTCAAGGTAAAGCTTGTGAAAAGAATGTTTACTACGGCTTTCAACCAAATCCAGATTACGAAAGGTAAGCGAAACGGTAAGATCCAACTATCAAAGGTAAGCGAAAAGAGATAAAAGGTAAGCAACAAAAAGGTAATGCGGGTATTACCCTGAGTAGTAAAGCAGTAGGTTGTATAATTCAATAGGTACGGTACATTTACGGTATGAGAATACAGAGTTCTAAGATAAATGTCATTCATTTATTTATAAAGTCTTGCCAATTAGAAGAGTAAGTAGCCGAATCTATCATGCTAGAGAAGATTTCAATCCTAAATGATAAGAAGGTAATTTTTGAATAGTGAAATCCTGGAATAGAACCGACTTTTATATATATCCCAAGAATCAATTACTCAAATTGGAATGTTTTTATATTATATTGTTCGATTATTACCGAACTGATAGAAAAAAACATATGAAAGCATAACATATTCTCCGGTATGGCTCCGAACCTCTCCAGAGACCATAAATTCCATGACGGAATATGAAATACATGACTGAAACTAAAAGTGGATGGATTGTTTATTAACGGGAAGCTCGGCTGTCAAACGACAGATGCCTAATCAGGCATCGGGCTAGGCCTCACGTTGGACGCCAATTATATTTGTAACGAACACACTCAATAAGCGTTGTCCACCTCAACACACTCTGTCTATAATCACCGAAGAGGATCTCACCTTGGATCTCACTACAACGGCTGCGTATGCTTTTTCGGACGCATCAGAGAATCCATGAATTTGTACCGGCATTTTTTCTTGGGATTTAATCCACTTTGGGTGTGGATAAAACTATTCGTTTATTTAGAATTATACATGGATCAGGATTAAAATTGAATTTAGATTCATATTTAATCGGTTCCCATTGAAGACCCAACGTTTTAATCGATTCATTTTCTCGGATCTCCAATATTTTATTTTATTCTGTACTTTTCAATGCTTCCACTATTGCTAAGACTTTGGAAATGTATTTTCTAAGGTTGAAACCCACATTTTCTAATTCAAAGATTATTTGTTGAACGTGTTTTCTGGCTTCTGGTATGCAATAAGCACCAGTTATCATATCATCCATATGAGCATCATTTTTAATTATTTCTTTTATCGATTTATCGATTTCTGCATTGATTTGATATTTCAGCAAGCACTCTTGTTAAGTAGGGTGCCGATGCTGTACCGTAGGTAACAGTTGTTAATGTGTAATCTTTTAATTTATTATTTTGAGAATTTTTTTTTTTATTTTTCTATTTATTTATTTTGCAATCTGTCTTAGAACTATGACAATAAGCAAATTATATAGCACCTAAAAAATACTTGACAGGATTGCTTGAGCTCCAATGAGCACATACAATATTTATACATATTTACATTTATTTACATTTTCCACTTAAATTTAACTTTCGAATCTATGTGACAAGTCTAGCGTATGAAATCTTTTTAATCGTCTAAGACTGCTAGTATTGTCTAATAGACCTATTGCCAATATGTTTTCGTGGTTGTGTAGTCTGTTAATATACCTCGTAGCATTTCTTTTTATTTCTTCTTTAACCGTAAGTAAGTTTAGGTCTTTGTGAATGTCATAATTGGACATATACCAAGGAGCACCTGTTATTGTTCTAAGTGTCGTGGACTGAAACCTTTGCAATATTTCGATATTTGAGTTACTTGCTGTTCCCCACAATTGCATCGCATATTTCCACACTGGCTTAAGGATTGCCTTGTATAAACGGATTTTGTTCTCTAAGCTGAGCTGGGAGCGTGGACCTAACAGCCAGTACATCTTTCTTGTTTTTGCCTTGAGCTGCATTTGCTTCGCTTTGATGTGCTGCTTCCAGATTAGTCGTCTGTCCAGGTGTACTCCAAGGTATTTCACCGTTTCACTAACGGGTATGTAAGTCCCATTGAGCATTACAGGAGGACAATTCCCAGGTCTCAGGGAAAATGTGACTTGAACTGACTTCTGGGCGTTGACCACTATTCTCCACCTCTCCAACCACGCTTCAATTAGACCAAGTTATTCTTGAAGTAGATTGGATGCTTCGTGTGGGACATTGCCCGTAGCAATGACTGCCGTATCATCAGCATATGTTGCAATTTCAACAGCATCAGTTGTGGGCAAATCAGCTGTAAAAATTGTGTATAATACTGGACCTAAGACACTCCCTTGTGGGACTCCAGCGTGAGCAGTATGTAACCTGGACGATTCGTCGTATTCGTGCACATAGAAGACTCTGTTTTTCAAGTACGATTGAATTATGAGGAAATAAGGTGCGGGTAGCCATTTTTTAATTTTATAGAGTAGCCCTGCGTGCCAGACTTTATCGAAGGCCTGCTTGACATCAAGGAATACCCCTGTGCAGTACTTTTTGTACTCAAATGCATTGACGATTGTATGCGTGATCCGATGGCATTGCTCAATCGGTTCATGTCCCCTTCTGAACCCAAACTGGTGTTCGGGTATGATGTTAAGTTCATCCAGCACAGGCAACATTCTTCTCAAAAGTATTTGTTCAAATACCTTAGAGAATGTAACCAGCAAACTAATGGGACGGTAAGACGAGGTGCAGCCTTCTGGCTTGTTGGGTTTAGCGATCATAATTACTTCCGCACATTTCCATTGACTTGGGAAGTATTCAAGTCTGATCATGGCATTATAAATATACGTCAGCAATCGGATGCACTTCGGCGGGAGATTTCTGATTGTGTTTGCACAGATTTTGTCATATCCTGGTGACTTCTGCCTATTTAACTTCTTTATTTCATCTTCTACCTCTGTGAAGGTTGTTTGGGTTATTGGGAAGCTCATCTGGCAGGGAGATTCGAGAAAGTGATGTACCTCATCTACGAAGTCTGGGTAGTTTTCCGGATTTGGCTTAAAAACTGAGCTTAAATGTTCTGCAAACGCCTCAGCCTTCTCGTCATTGCCCTTGCACCGTTGGCCTCTGCTGTCGACTATTGTGGTAGCTCTTCGGGTTGGTCTTTTGAGATATTTAGTTGCTTTCCAAAGGCTATGGTCAAGGTCGCTTGTATATGGGTCAAGGTTTCTTAGGTATGCGCCTGTTGCTTCATTTTTAATTTCCCAAAGTCTGCCTTTTAATTCCTTTGCTGCCCTGTTGAATTTTCTTTTGTCAACTGGACTTCGCGTAGATTGCCAAATTTTTCGAAGTTTCCTTTTTTCAGCAACTTGTGCTCTCAGGTCTAGAGGTAGAAATGTGTGTCTGATTCGATTTTCGTTTGGTGGTGGTGTGAACATGTGTCCAGCTGCATGGATTGAGTTGGTGAATGCCTCAATTGCAAGATCAACTTCGTCACCTGATTTAAGCGATATGTCTAGACAAGTTCGGTCTTCAAGCCAGTTTTTAAAAGCACTTATGTTCGTTTTTGCATTTATTATTCTATAAGGCTTCTGCTTGAAACAAACTGTTTGATCATAGGTCACAATGATCGGCGAGTGATCGAAGCTAAGATCAAAATTCTCTTCTACTTTGAACCTGGTTTGTGGTAGACCAGAGTAGACAATAAAGTCCAGCAAATCAGGAATTTTGCGGGGGTCAGTTGGCCAGTACGTTGGCTTGCCCGTAGATAAGGTTGAGAACTTATTGTTGGTTATGCATTTGTACAGTTCAGCACCTTTCGGATTTACTAATCTCGATCCCCACCATGGGAGTTTGGCATTATAGTCGCCCCCGGCAATAAAGCATCTGCCAAGTGCTTGAAAGAGAGAATTGAAGTTGTCCAGCTTGCAAGGATATCTTGGTGGTAGGTACACTGCAGCTACAGAAATATTTGCATGCATACATTGAATTTGGATCGCTGCAACTTGCATATTGTTTGTGCTGATGCTGTCTAGTGTTTTACATTTTAAGTTTCTTTTAACAGTAACTGCACATCCACCTTGTGCTCTACCTGATGGGTGATTAGTATTTACTATATCGTGCTCTACCTGATGGGTGATTAGTATTTACTATATCGTACCCATTAATGGCTATATAATTTTTCTTTGTAAAATGTGTTTCTGATATAAGTACTATGTCAATGTTGTTAGTTTTAATAAATAGAGTTATTTCATTTCGATGATTGGAAAGCCCATTGGCATTCCATATGGCTATACGAAGATCTACTTGCATAATTTATTTACAAGCAACATTATCATGTTGAGCAGATTGGTTGTAAGGTCTGATTGTTTTATTAATAATTGCTCAATTCTATCTAGTGCTGAGTTTTCTTGTGGTAAAGTCTCACCTCGTAACACTTGCGCACAATTTAGTTGGTTAGAGTAAACGTTTTCTTGGTTTGGCCTAGTCGGAATATTTGTTGTCAGATTCTGTCGATCACGAGCTACAGTTGGTGCTTGCCTGGTTTTGGATGCATTAGTCTGGTGTTTGGCGATGTCTTGGTAGATTCTGCAACCTTTGTAACTAGCAGCATGATTTTCATGGCAGTTGGCACATGTGGCTGGTGCATTCTTTTCCTTTGGACAGTTTACGCTTGGGTGATTCTGAGCACATTTAACGCACTTGAATGTTTTATTGCAGTATGTCTTTGTGTGCCCGAATTCTTGGCATCGAAAACATTGCACCATGTCACTCACTTTCCTTGGTGGTTCTATAGTTACAATTGCATTATTAATGTGCCTGATTTTGTAGATTTCCGTGTTATTGTTTTGTGGTTCCAAATCTATAAAGAACATCGGTAGTGGTTCCTTGGTAATACGGCTTTGAATGTTATGAATCCCCCTAACTGCATGGCCTTCAGATTCTAGAGCTTCCTTTATAGTTTCAACTTTTGTAGAGTGATGAATGTTTTTGGCTACAACCCTAAATGCCCTATCCTGTTTGAGCTGAAATGTATGGTAGCTTATCTTATCTATCTTCAGAACTTTTACTACGTCCCTGAATTTTTCGACACTCTTCACCATAATTCGAACATGTCCATCTCGTTGTGATTTATAAGTGAACTGACTAGCGCTTATATATGGCTTGAGGTATTGGAGAAGTCCGTTTATATCACTCACATTGGACACGAAAATTGGTGGTGGTTTTTCAGAGGGCAAATCTTTATCCATTTCCTCATCCAGTGTTGGGTTCGTTGTTGTAGGGTTAGGAGCTTCATCATCCGTGTCTGCCAATAAGGCAAAATGGTTAGCATTTCTGGATGTACCGGGTCCAAAATCTATGGCTGAAATTTTTCTCGTCACAGCTGGGGAGTTCTCGTTTTTTCGCTTAATTGAGTGTGGATTAGTTGGCACCTTTTGCCACGCAAAATTATTGCTGTCACCAGCTCCGTTTGAAGGCATAGTTTTGCTGCTTAATAGCAGCTAAGCTGCAGTCCCTTAACAGTTGTTTGTTCTATTTATAGATGCTTCAGTGCAAGTTGTTTTTGTGTTTAGCTTGTTGGTTTTGCTTATTGGGTTTGCTTATTGATCTTGATTTTTGTCTGTGCGTTTGCGCGACCGTACTCTTTGAGAATCGAGAAGTGACTATTTTGAGAATAATAAATAAATAAGGCGCCTTTATGGGGTAATTAGTATTTTCCTTTAAAGGACTCTACCATATGTCCCAAGTTATATATTCATGAAAAAATGTTATATCATTTTCTTTTAATTTCATATTTGTTTTATTATATAATTTTCTTTCCAGATTATAAAATATCGCCCTGGAGTATCCTAATTCTGTTTCATTCTTAAATAGAATTCTTATTACATATCTCCCATTTTTATATTTTTGAGTGGTCTGCCTTGACAATTTTACGTCTCCTTCTGCGAGTAAATCAAGTTTGCGCAGCAGTTTGTAGTTTACCATGGGATATCATGTGTTGACCGAAAACAACATGATAATTCGAAATACCAATGGATTAATGAATCGAGTTACGTAGGAAACAGTTAATGCTACTGAGGAATAATAGAACGGTTAACTCTCTCAGCTCCGTTGAATTGTGGAGCATATGCACCAGTAAACATATGACAAACGCCATATTTCGAAAGAAAGTCAGAGAGATCACGGCATTTAAATTGAGTTCCGTTGTCAACTGTTTCGGGAATGCCAAAGCATGAGAATATTTCATCCCGAAAAATATTGATGATCACTTTAGTGTTGAACCTTTTCACTGCTTTTAAAAAAGTAAATTGGGAAAAGTGATTCACAATAATCAATATACCAATATTGCCGGACTTAGATCGAGGAAATGGGCCGATTAAATCAAGATGAAGTCCTTGGAAAATGCTATCGCTTTGCACTTGTTCTCCCATTGGTGGTTTTTAGAAACGGTTGGGATATTTAGTGGTCTGGCACGTCTCGCAATTTCACGAACGTTAATAACTATGTTTAAACATTTAGCTTTAAACATTGAGCCATCCCACAATGAGCAGATGTGGATTGATCATGAGCCGAACTTATTACGCTTTGACGCAACGACTCAGGTACAAGCAATTTCCAGCAATCGTCTGGTAAAACGTCAGTACAATTGGTGAATGCTGCACGATGATAAATATAATCATCAATTACTTGAAAATCAGGTATTTTTAGAGACACCAATTTCTCTCTTCCGATTGAAATCCACTGAAGATAGATCAATTTCGGGTGGATTTCAAGGTCTATTGCAGCAATATCATCAATCCCCTCCAACGATCGAGACTGAGCATCCGCAACCATATTTTCGGTTCCCTTGCGATGTTCGATTTTAAAGGAACATCCTTGGAGTTTTATAGCCCATATTGCCAATCTACTTAGATCTGATTGGTTCATTAGCCATCGAAGACTTGAATGGTCCGTGACTACTTTAAAACTATGACCGTCAATGTACATTCTGAAATTCTTTATTGCTAGAACTACTGCCATGCATTCACGTTACGCTTGGTTTTGTTCAGCTTCTTAGACATGAAAGCTATAGGACGTTCGCAACCAGAATCATCGCATTGAGCTATAACTGCACCCACTCCATGTAGTGAAGCATCACACTGCAGAATAAATGGATTGTCATAATTGGTGATATTATCAAAAGCTTCTTTAGCCTGATCATTCCGTCTTAAAGTTTTGCTACGCAATAACTCTGTAAGATGGAAAATGACTGTGGAATAATTATATATGAATCGCTGGTACCAACCAGTCATAGCAATAAATCTTCCCAACCAAGTAACCAAGATAGTCTACTGTTTTCAGGCAGAACTGACTTTTCTGGACATTAATTGTCAATCCAGTTTTACGCAATTGGGTGACTACTTCGGACAAATGCAAAAGATGATCTTCGAAATTGTTTGACAAAACGAGCAAATCGCCGATGTAGACTAATACATGCGATTTTACTTGATAGGGTATAACCAGGTCAATCAAACGGCAGATGGTTTGTGGAGCGTTTAAAAATCCAAAATTAATTCTTTTAAATTGATAAAGCAGCCGATTTGGAATGGTGAAAGCTGTCTTTGCTCGGGATTCTTGATTTAAACAGATCTGGCAAAAGGCAGCTTTGAGATCGATTTTGGAAATGCAATGTACAGGTGGACTTAGTAGTCCATCCATAAGAGGGATTAGGTATGGGTCCTTTACAGTAACTGCACTTAATGCCTGTAGAACAGGCATTTTTACTCCTTGTACTCGTTGTTCTTGCCGTTTATACACATTCTCTCTGCTCGTCGTTTACACACACATACGCGTCGTCATAAATAAGCTTGGTATTTGTAGCGTCATTTACACACATGTACGTCTTCTCAGCTTTTCCTCGTTCAAGTTCTTGATTCACAGCTTTTGTCGTTTTAAATCTTTTTTCTTTTCAACTCTTCGTCGGTTTACTTTTGCACTTTTCAGATAGGTTGAGCCCCCATATTTGTGGGATTGGTTTTGGTTTTTAATGATAAATCCTACTGTTTTGTTGTTTTATTTTATGTTTAATAGTTTGATTACTGAAAAATAGTGCTAAGTATAGCTCGGATAAGGCAGGATATAATGCAAATTTGAAGAGAATTTAACACCGTTTAATATATTTTCGTCGTGGTTTTCTGTGTCTTCTCAGCTTCGTCTCTCGTTTTCAACTCCTCGCTTTTCACCTCCCCGTCAATCTCCTTTCCTCTTCACGACTGATTTGTGGTGTGTTCGGCTGAACAGTGATGCCAGACCCATTCCCACACTAGATTCGTGAAAAAGTATTTAACAGGCAGAAGGAAGCGTTTTTGACCATATAACGTATGTTCGTATGAACGCCTTGATCTCAGAAACTACAAAAGCTATATTGTTGAGATTAAGCATGCAGCTTCCAGACACATCCTAATGTCACTAGCAGAGAAACGGGTATCTGATAGTCGGGGATCTCGACTATAGCATTCTCTCTTGTTTTGTTTTGTAATCCACATGTGCTTGAGCACATGCTTGTTGGCTTAAATTGCTCAAGGCTTATCAAGGATTGCTGTTGTCGACCAGGTGTGATGTCGTCAGCAGTAAACTTACCGTCTTGATGTTTTTGGCTTTTAATTCTTTCAACAGCTTCAATGATAATTTTTCTTCGACTTGGGTAATGGCCACTTTAGTTTGCAAGATTGCTGGCATTGGCTTGGCGTAGACGGCATCTTTTGCTTCGAATTTTTGACCCTTTGCTTCTATGGTGGAATTGTTGTACGTTACGAGGAATGTACCGTTGAGGTTGGTGGTCGTCTCGTCAATATTTATTGTGCCCGTGAAGCTGTTCAGCAGGATGGTTCCTGGTAGTAACTCTTCCACCTGTGGGACGAGTTGGTTATTTGTCCTGGTGCAGTTGGCAGGTTTCCCTCTTAGTAATTTTGGTAGGCAGGGCGAATTGCTTATTTCTCTTATACTTCTATGTTTACAGATGGTTATTTCATTGTATTTATTACAGTTTACAATTTTTGAGAAAAGTTTTTCCTTACATTTAATTATATTTTCATTTTATATTTTATTGACATATTGTTCGATTCTAACTGGCTTAATCAATATCACGCTGCAAAGTTCAGAATTTGTTATAGGAATTTTTATGACGTATATTAACATTGGACCGTTGCTCGCTATACTTATCTCCGCTATATGCAGTGCTTCTTCGAAATTGACATATGGCATTTGATCTGTTTCTAGTACCTTTTTTATTTGTCTAATTTCCTCATCGCCTAATATCAGAGGACTGATTATTTCGGCTTTTGCCCATTGTACTGCATGGTTGAGATTCAGCAACGGTAATATTGGGTCATATGATTTTAGTTTGATTTTTGCTGTGGCGTTGATTTTTTCAAGAGTGTTCTGGTATTGTTCGAGATCAATCACATGAATTAATCGAAAGATCCTGTCTGTTCTCTTGCTAGTCCAGTCGTCAGCGTTACTATTTCGGAATTGGTGTAGTCAATTATTTGTACTTTAGCTGTGCATGCAGCCAGTAAGTAACCTGTAACCTGTTTATTTATTATTTTTTCAATGGTTTCTTGCCTTTCTGCTTGTTGCAGGTTAGGAGATTAGCCAGTTTTGCGTAGTCTTTTATGAAACGCCGATAAAACACTGAAAGTCCCAAAAAGGATCGAAGGTCTTTAAGTGTCTTGGGAATAGGGAATTCTGCGATAGCTCTTACTTTTTCTGGATTTGTTTTAATTCCACCGTCTGCTATAAAAAATCCCAGGAATTTGACCTCTTTTTTGAAAAATTCGCACTTGTCCAACTGAACCTTCATATTTGCCTCTGCTAAAGTTGGGAAAATTTTACTAATGTCGCTTGCATGCTGTTCTTCTGTTTTGCTAAATATAATGATGTCGTCTATATAGACGAAGCATCTTACACCGACGTTGTCTCCAAGTATATCGTCTAGTGCCCTCTGAAATATAAAGGGGGCGTTTTTGAGCCCAATTGGTAATCTTGTAAACTCATATTTACCCTGATTCACTGAAAAAGCAGTCTTCTCTTTGTCGGATTTCCTTAGGGGAATCTGATGGACACCGCTTTCTAAATCTATAACGAAAAAGAACCTGTTTTTTCCTAACTGTGCAAGGACAAAATTAATGTCTGGGATCGGGTACCTATCGGGAATGGTGGCCATATTCAACTTTCTATAATCAATCACCATTCTGAATTTTTTTTGGCCTGATGCATCTACCTTCTTAGGTACGATCCATATCGGAGAGTTGTAGGGGCGATCTTGATGGTCTTATGACTCCATTTTCGAGTAGCTCCTGTATTTGTTTCCCTACTTCTTTCCTGAGTGCTTCTAGATAAGGATAGTGTCTTGAATAGATAGGGTCGGTGTAAGTACTTCTAATCGTTGCTACCACTTTGGTTGTAAACGTTAATTATTCGTTTGGGTCACTGAACAGTTTTGGGAATTCTGAGCAGATCTTTTTCATTATCTGTTTTTGAGTGTTATTGGTATGTTCTAGTCGGAGATTGTTTACTTCTCGTGAGGGTTGTTGATTTAATTTAATTTTTAGTTTGTTTGCTATCATTATGAATCCTTGTCTTGAAAATATGTATATTCATATTTCTCTTATTGTGTCATTTCCTATCAGCGCCTCAAAGGACTCGAGTGCTGGCAAGAGAAAAAATTTGAGGTTACTGTTTTTGAATCCGAACGGGTTGGCTATTACTTAGTGAGTCACTAAAACGGTGTCACCAACAGATCTTACATGGAAAGGTTTTTCATTTTTTTTTTAACTTATTGCATATTTTGGGTGTATGTAATTTTTATTGGAGCCTGTGTCTATCAGCATTTTGATCATTCTTCGCCCACCGATTCTACAGTTTATTTACGGTAAGGAGGAGGATGTTACTTTAAAAATTAAGATCAACGAAGTCGGTTTCCAATTCGGAAGCAGATGCTCCCTCAACTTCAGACACATATTGTTCTGCGTTTTCCAGGTATTGCTGTTTGTCCTCAGTTGTCACATGGAAGTTCCTTTGTCTTTTGTCAGTCTGTCCAAATGTCTGCTGTGCAATGGTCTTTTAGTTACGGTATCCTTAAAAGGTCTGTTCATGTAGTTTATGCGTTTTGTCTGCATACTCTGATCTATATCCACTGGTTCCCCATTGGTTCCGGCCGCGCTTGGGGCTTTGGAGCCGATGGTCGTGGAGGGACTGCCGAAAAGTGGTTTCCCTGTGGTTGGTTACTACTTCTGTAATATTTCTGTTGTTGCTGTGGTGGGTTATAAGCCCATCGCGGAGTTTGTGGCATATAGGCCAATTGGGGAAAGAACTGTTGCCTAGATGTTTGAGAGTTTGGTTGTATATTTCTTCTTGGCAAGGGTGGTGCTGGTCCAGGAGGACTGTTGAATTTTCTCGAATTGGCCTGATTATTATTGGCGTAATTGATTCCGAAATTTTGATTTTCTAACTTCTCACATAACTGGAGAGCCGATGGTAAGTCATCAGGTTCTCTGGATCCCAATAATCGTGGTAAGTCGCCGTTGAGACCTCTAACAAAGGTGTCCAAGGCCTTGTCTCGATAAGATTTCCATAAGATCCATTGAATCTCTGCTCATTTCCATACAGGTAATTTTATTCAAAATTAGCGACAAGTGAGTATAGACGCGTTGATAAAATTCTGATACCGTCTGGTTGCCCTGTGTTAGAGACGTCATATGGTACTCGAGTGTAGTGACATCTCGTTTGTCAACGTAATGAGTCGTCAAGCATTTCGTCCAGTTTAAGGGGGTTTGATATGATTCTAAAACCGAGTCAGCATATCCCACGATCTTGTTCCTGATGACGTTAAGAATCCCATACCTAGGAGTACAACAACAGCCGTTGAATAAATTTGCAAGATTCTTTCTACACATTTTTTCCAATAACTGAATTCTCCTGCTTGAAAATTGAAAATTCCCTAAGGCACTTTACTACATCTGGAATTTTGTCCAGTTCGTTTATGTTATTCCCCTCGATGTTTACTGGTTAGTCCACTAATTGAGGGACCCCTGGGCTTAACCTATCCTCTATCATTCTCTGTGCCATTACCCGTATTTCATCCTGCAGACCAGCCATATTGATAAGAAGGACCTGATTCTGCTGCTGGTTTGCAGATGCGTTTAAAATGGGGGGTCTTACAAGTTTATTTGGATTAGCCATTTTTTCTTTTTAAATTTTAGTTTGGCAGTAGCAAAAATAAGTAAGCGGAATTGGCAAAAATTAATAAATAATGATACTGTAGGTTTCAACTGCTTTGCAGTATGATAATGATTTTTATAAGTTCTTTCAAAAAAATTTATTATTTGTAATTTCTGTTAATTGTTTTTGATTTTGATTGTTGATTGTTGTTTGATGTTTTTCTACTTTTTATTTTAATTCTTATTTTAGTTTTCTTAGATATCTTTATTTAAATTATTATTAAAGATTGATATTTGAATATATTTTAACTTTTTTCTTAAATTCCAGTATTTCTAAAAATGCTTGATTGTAATTATTTAGAATTGATTTTGTTCTTATTTTTATTTTAAAGTTTCTTCCTTTTGTTTTAGGATTTCAAATTTTTAATTTGATTATTTATTTCTTTCGAAATGTTTTAGTTTCACTTTATACTACTTACATTATAAAATACAACCTGGACTGGCTTGCAGGTAGTCTTCCTTTTCGCTGATCTACTGGGGTACCTCTTCCAGCACCACCGAACCAGTTCTCTGCGACCAACGTCTGCAGACCGATGTAAGTGAGTTCGCTTGATTTTTGGACTTGATTGTTTCGCTTGAGCAGCCAATTTGGTGCGTTTATCAGCGGCAGTTCGTTTTAACCTTGGCACGCCAATGGGTGCACTTATGGGATTTTTTTCGGTTTCTCAGTTCACTACGGATATTTTTTCGAACGTGATCACAATAACCAGGGCAGCCAATCGGGTGCACTTACAGGTTGCGCGTACTGCGCGTTGTTTAACTTGACTTTAGTACCGCGCCCAAATATATTTCTTTAATTGATGTAGTGACCATAAGGTGTTTAATTATTGAATGCAAAAACAGAACTAATTTTAGTTTCACAAATTTGTCCCTACCTAGCTTCGCCTGCCCACCTACGGAAGTTCGGCAGACGCTACACATTTATGTTGTGAAGGTGCAGCGTATGTTCCGCAACCGGACGCTCGTGCGACCCCACGAGTGTTGCGCAAGCGGATACGCGTGCAGCTCCAAATGTTCTTATCCAAACATTTGTGGTGTTAACTTATAATCGTGTGTAGCGAACACACTCAATGAGCGTTGTCCACCTCAACATACTCTGTCTACCTTTTTGACCAGCTGGCTCAGGGAAAATGGGCGTGGGTTTTGTGTTAAGATGAACAAGAGTGTCACAGCTATAATATAGTAGACAGAGATACGACAGCTGCAAATACGATAACTAAACGGTTAAGAATCAGACAAGAAAATGTACCTATTGCAGACGAGGACCAGATGTTATTGGCCTCGTTCTACACCAACCCCACCTGTGAAATCCATTCGGACTCCACCCTTTTACACCCGCTGCTTTACATACCCAATGGTGCCCAAAAATACATCAGATTAATATTCGACACCATATAATCAAAGATAAAGATATTTCGATACATTTTCCTAAACTAATCCTTAAATCTAAGGGTTTAGGTATTTACGTTAAGAAAGCTCTTATTGAGTAATTTTGTTACAGCAAACAAAAAGAAAAATGACTAAGAGAGGACTTCGGTTTACTTTACATCAATTAATTGATATTTAGACCTTAGCTTCTTTAAATTGCGAAAATTATATATAAATTTAGTTAAGGCAAGAATTCTTAACACACTATTTAGGAATCCCTGACTGTATATGTTCAGGTATTACATGATTTACGGCTATGCCGTACTTACGCACTTTCCGTTGATGTGTAGCTGTGGGTATTAATTTAAGTTGGGAAAAGCACATATATATTTCATACATATTTCTGCACTCTATGACGCCTTCTAGAAGAGAGAACGGAAGTATAAAGATCGAGTGTAACCGTTTTACCAAGATCCTATTCGGGGATTTTTGCGATATTTTATCGGGCAATATTCAATTTTGCCAGGATCTGGATTTGGCTATGATGGTTCGTTGCCAAATGATTGCGATAACTCCTATTGGGTTGCCATCCTGACTCGACTCCCACAACCACAGATATGATTTTTTGTCCCTGTGACTAACAATAAAAACTGAATAAGGAGTCAACAGCAATTACCAATTGTCTTTGGCATGAAATCTACCAAGTTCCTTGCCGTTCATGTCCTCTAAGAGATAAATTGACTGACCAATCCTTTCTTTGACTCGGGCCTTAATACCGACTGGAGCGAGTTTCGCGTTAAAATTATTCGCTGCATTACTTAGTACGAAATTCCTTTTAACAACTTCTTGGCCAACATCAAAAGAACGGGGTCTTGCTCGGAGATTGTAAGACTTCTGGTTTGTCTCATAAGCCTTATTCAAATGTTTGGCAATGTTGGAGCGAATTCTTTGAAAGGACTGCCTTGACAATTTTACGTCTCCTTCTGCGAGTAAATCAAGCTTGCGCAGCAGTTTGTAGTTTACCATTCGAAATCATGTGTTGACCGAAAACAACATGATAAGGCGAAATTACCAATGGATTGGTGAATCGAGTTACGTAGGGAACAGTTAATGCTACTGAGGAATACGTCCCATTCGCGTTGGTCGGAGCGAATGTAAGCTCTTCAAGCAGCATTAATAGAACGGTTAACTCTCTAAGCTCCGTTGAATTGGAGCATATGCACCAGTAAACATATGACGAACGCAATATTTCGAAAGAAAGTCAGAGAGATCACGGCATTTAAATTGAGTTCCGTTGTCACTCACAACTGTTTCGGGAATGCCAAAGCATGAGAATATTTCATCCCGCAAAATATTGATGATCACTTTAGTGTTGAACCTTTTCACAGCTTTTAAAAAAGTAAATTTAGAAAAGAGATCCTCAATAATCAATATACCAATATTGCCGGATTTGGATCGAGGAAATGGGCCAAAGACACTAGAATAATAAGATGCGTAACGCCATACGATTTTTTTGCACACGATTTTTTCGGGCTGGCTCTAGATCTGGCTCCAGGCTCTCGAATTTTTGTGCAAGAGCCAGAGAGAGAGCGCTCTAGAGCCAGCAGCTCTCTTGTACGCATACAGCGACAGCCGAGCACTGTATGTGTGCACACGTATGCTCATATATTGTAAATTTGACAAAATATGCCCTTCACTTCAGAAGTTTATGGACTTCCAATCTATATTATTTGTACTCTGGCAATGGAGTACAAAGTACTCGTAAGTAAAAAGTAAAAACTCTAATTTTGCATTGCCTTAACATGATAATTATTTAATTACATCATAGAAATGATAATAGGTGAATAAATAAATAAATACATAATACCGAATTATTTTAATAAATTACTTTATATGTCGTTAGAGTATTCAGCTTGCGACGTGGAAAATTTATTTGATATTAGTGGGTCTTAAGTGCGCTGGTCCTGCCTCAAGAATTCAATTTTGCAATACACAGATTGCATATGATGTTTTTTAACTATTTAGTATATTTATTAGTACAAGTTACTAGTGATCAAGTGTAAGTGTAAGTGATCAATTTTCAGTATTTGAAATGCAAATATTATTTTGTTGAATGTTTTTGTTATATTGTAATTTGATATTTGTAAAAACCGCGCAATTTTGGGTGGCTAAAAAAGCGCGCCAAATGTATTCTTTCTTCTTTTAGTTCCTCTAAATTCGTTTGCTTAAAGCTGACAAATACATAGTACAACAATTTAATAAAATGAATTTAAAAAAACGAGCAAATTATATCGAAAAGCAATAGTTAGAAAACTAGCTTAGTTGGGGAACATGAAAATATTTTAATGTTTAACATTTATTATTTCAAGTCGACTCGAAGGTTATATAAATATACGACCCCATTCCGTGGGTACCAAAAATTACGTATATTACAGATAATTAATAATAAAAATATTTATATGTAAACGGTAGCTAATTCGAGCGGCGATTTTAACTAAATAATATTAAAACAACTTCTTAAAAAAAATAATAGTCACGGCATCAATTTTTAAATAATATTTTATTAGCTCATATTACAACGAAATTTACCAAAACATTAATCAAACTCGTTTCTTAGATCAAAATTGATTTCGGACCGAAAATCGTCTTCTAGCACAAGTACGCACACATGCACACTTTTTTGTTTACTGTTTTCACTCACACAAGCAAGTGAATTCTATTTTTAGATTTTTATGCTCTCAATTTTACGCGAGCGGGAAGAGAGCAATTATTGCCGCCACCAAAAAAGTGGCTGCATAGTGCAAAACCAATGTATGGCCGTTACGCATCTTATTATTCTAGTGTCTTTGAATGGGCCGACAAAATCAAGATGAAGTCTTTGAAAAATTCTATCGCTTTGCACTTGTTCTCCCATTGGTGGTTTTAAAGAACGGTTGGGATATTTAGTGGTCTGGCACGTCTCGCAATTTCGAATGTAATCACGAACGACTTGAATGGTCGGTGACTACTTTAAAACTATGACCGTCAATGTACAAATTAATATAAGTGTGGGGTGCCGCAGAGGGGATCCCTCGCCGCAGTCACTGGGTCACTGGTAAGTCAAGGTAAGTGTGAAGAGCCGTAGAGGGGATCCCTCGCCGCTGTCACTGGTATGTTGCCGGTTGGCTGATTATCTGAAGGTGCTCCTCGTACGGGAGTAGGAGGTAGTAAGTTCACTTGAAGAGTTATGCTGATTATGTTGGGAAGATGACTGTCTTCCTTTTGGCTTCTGGCCTAGGGACTCAGATAGCTATGGTAATTTATAATGATAACGACAGTTGCCGGAGTAAGTTTTATGAGCAATGGCTCTTTATTCTTTGAATGTCCAAAACGAACTGCTTATAAGCTGACAAAGGAAAAACTTCATAGCGGCCTCTGCCAATGCGCAGAGCTTCTGCCGGCTATGCATGAGCTTCCGGCCAAATGCTTGGTCAGCAATTTGACCGGTGCTGGTGTGCGGACGATCAGTCCGGTTAACTTAGTTAACTATTCCCTCCTCAAGATTAAGGCCGCCCTCGGCTGACCCTATTTGGGCGAGAACTTCCTTCAGTTGGGCTGTAGATTTCTTGGCCCTAGTGGTTCGCTGCCAGGTTAAACCGATGCAGATAAGAGCGCAGAAAATTGCTCCTGCAACTAGCGCTATCTGACTTAGTCGGTATCCGTCGACGTCTTTCTCGAAGTTCCTGATTTGCTCCAAGTTCTTTTCACTTAAACGGTGAAGGTATGGGAGGCTCAGGATCTCGTGTTTCATCGAGATATTAAGGACTGGGGAATTAGCCACTCCCGGCGCCCTATTCTGGACCATGTCATGATTAAAGAAGACGGTCTCGTTGACCATGGCACTCTCAATGAATGTTATGAGGTGCGTGCCTCTAATGTGGATGGCCGTTCCATTGTCCACACGCACGAGTGCTGGTCTGTCATTGATGACGATTATTCCTTCGTCGACGTAGGTGATCGGATGTAGATCACTCTGCTGTGTGTCGCAATGTGCTACGACCCCAGCGTGGAGCTCCTGGGCACACGAGCTCACTGAAGATAACTGGCAAAATGTTGCCCCTGGTGTTATGGAGCAATTCTTTACTGTGCGTATTTCTCTGTTGCACTCTGCTACCACATTATCTTTCAGCCTTAACACCGTATCGTGGTGTACCACTGGAAGGATAGTGACTTTGTTGCACGCCATAATAATCTTGGGGAATTTAATAATAAAGTGTAAGATGTTAAGGGATTGTAGGACTTTTACAGACGCGACGGACAAAATCTCCCTTATGGGGGTGTTGGTGGGCTCCTCGCCCCAAACACTCTCCAGATCTGCGTGGTCCAAGAAGTTTGGACTCACTACGTTAATTTTAGCGAGGGTTATAGTGAGCATTAAGTTTTGCAATTCCATTACAATGATTCTGTTGCGAGTAGAAAGCGTTTCATACAGGTGACCTGTATCAATCTGAGCGCTTTTGGAAATTTTTAAAAGTTTATTTATGGTATCAGTGAGTTCGTTAATTCGAATTTGTGTTTTGGTGTTTATTTCGATTTGGCTATTGTGTGCATCAACAAGCCGCGCTTCAGTGAACTTGACTTTCTCGAAGTCTTCCGCGTCAGGTGTCCCTGCGACAACCTTTAACGCAGTTCCCAAGAAGTCTAGGCTCCTTGCCACTCTGTGATGGATGCTCAAAGAATCAAGCATGTCACGGAGGTGAGCGATATCAACGCTCAGGAGCTTCTTCATATGGGACTGGGGGAACATACCGAGCATGCTGTCGGTTTCGTCAATTACCCGCCTATACTCGGAGAGGTTAGCCGAGTGTCTGACATAGGCGAATTCCTCCCAGACTAAGACTTTACCGTCAATGACGGGAATGTAATTCGCTCGGGAATAGTCAGTAATGTGGGCCGATGTCGTGGCCAGGAAACAAAGAAGAAGCGTTGGGAGCGACCTGTAACGTGTGTGATAAATTACTACTTGTTCGGAATGGAGTTGCCCACCACCAATAATAGCGAAAATATATAAAAGATATGCCAAGTGGCTACAAATAAAAAACTTATGCCAAGCGGCTATAAAAACAATGAAAAACTTATGCCGAGTGGCTACAAATTGGAAGAATAAAAGTGTGCCTCCGAGGGAGCCGCGGCTAGGCTCTGCTTGGGTCACTTGAGGTTGTCTTTATGGACCACCCTCCCTTTAATAAGGACTGTGGTCCCCAAGTCTGCCTCGATGGTCTTCTCCTCACATAAAGGAGTAAGTTTGTTGCCTAATCGTCTGTTTGACTTTACTAGGACTTTGTCGCCGACCTGGAACACTCTGTTCTGCCGAGAAGCGTTCTCTCGTTTTCTTGTCAAAATCTGGGCGTTTTTGATTTTTTCTTGGACATCGGTATGTGGATCGTCCGGATCTGCCCGCATGACTTCGGCCGGTTTTTTATTGATGACAGAGTGGATGGACTTGTTATATCTGGCTGTGGCCAGCAAGATCAATTCCACTGTGTCACTTATGCCTTTGTCGATTTTTAGGCATCTGGCGAGCTCAATTAACGTGCTGTGGAATCGTTCCACCTGTCCGTTTGAGACGCTATGTAGGGGCGGTGCATTCGAAATGCTGACGCCAAAATGGTTTTCCAGCATAGCCACTATTGTCTGCGATTTCAATGATGGTTCATTGTCGCAGTAGATGGTTTTGGCTTTGGGGAAAACATTCATAAGTTGTAAAAGGGGTGCTTTCAAATCCTCTATGGTTCTAGACAGAATCGGCTGTACCATGGCGAGTTTAGAAAACTTGTCAACGCAGGTGAGAAAGTATTTTTTATCCGTTGAGAAAATATCGATGTGCAATATTTCTCCTACATGGGTCGGGACTGGTGTCTCACCGAGCTCCTGCTTCTTCGGATGTCTGTCCATACTTCGCCTTTGCGCAAGTTTTGCAATTGGCTGCTATTTCGCTCGCCAATTTGGTCATTTTCGGGAAGTAGTACTCGGAGAGTACTTGTTTCACGTTTTCTTGGGCCGACCTGTGAGCTCTGTTGTGCTCGACGGTGAGGATTTCTTTTCTCTCCTGCATCGCGAAAATGTCGGTGACCCTATTCTTACAATGCCAGAACTTCGTGGCTGGAAATTGTCGAACCACGTCGTCCTGGATTAGCGCCAGCATGTGAAGATCACAGTGGAAGGCGTTTTACACCATTAGGGATAATGATGTTGGCGAGTTCCTCCAGCAAAGCTTGTTTGCACGAGAAATTGATCGAGTGCCGCCTCTTATTCCCAAATAATATAAAAGTGCGTTTCCAATGGGAGCGCGCCTCTTCCAAAATTATCTGGTTCTGGAAGCAATTCACGGGTTTGTCCGTGGACTCGATCGTGTGCGTAAGCGAAAGTTCGCTGTGAATCGTGGCCGCGCACGACTCCGGTTCTTGCTCTTCAACAACGTTGAGTTGTTGTCTCGAGAGGGCATCTGCAACGAGGTTGTTTTTCCCAGGCTTGTAAAAAATTCGTGCGCCGTACTCATCGATGCGTGCTTTCCATCTCTTAATTTTGGCGTTCGGATTGAACTCCGATACCGCGAATGTCAGAGGTTGGTGATCGGTAAAGATGTTTATCTCTTTAACCGCATACAGGTAGTGCCGCAACTTAGCCAGTGCCCAGACTATGGCTAACAGCTCCCTTTCGTTGGTAGCATAGTTAACCTCTCTGTCAGACAATGTCCTTGAGATCATTGTAATGGGACGTCCCTCTTGGGACAGCACTGCGCCAATGCCGTAGGCCGAAGCGTCTGTCGTTAGATCAAACGCTTTTTGATAATCAGGGTATCTCAGGATGACGTCCTCAGACGCCAGGATATTGCGTAGCTTTTCGAAGGCACGTTGTTGCGCTTCGGAAAATTCTAACTGGATACTCCTGGACCTGTGTCGGCTAACACTACCGTTCTCGCCCTTCAGTATGTCTGAAATGGGCCTAGCTATTGATGCGAAGTCTTTGATAAAGCAACGATAATAGCTGGCTAAGCCCAAGAATGACCTTACCTCAAATACGTTTTTGGGTTCCGGAAATTCCTTTATGGCCTTAACCTTTTCTGGGTCAGTCGCCGCCCCATTGTTGGTGACGATGAACCCCAGGAAGCTCACGCTTTTCTTAAAAAAACGTGACTTTTCTGCCGATATTCTCATGTTAGCATCGTACAGGCTCTTCAGAACCCAATCTACATGCTTGACATGGGCGTTTTTCATCTTCCAAAAAGATGATGACGTCATCGACGTAAACGTAGCAGAACTTTCCGATCTGCTCTCGCAGAATATCGTCAATTGTTCTTTGGAAGATGCTTGCAGCATTCCTGAGTCCGAATGGCAGCCTTCGGAACTCATACTTCCCTCCGTTTACTGAGAACGATGTCTTTTCACGGTCGCGTTCTGCGAGCGTGATTTGGTGGTAGCCAGACTTCAGATCGAGGGTCGTGAAGTATTTGGCCTTGCCGAGATTCCCCAATATCATAGAGATATTTGGCATGGGGTATCTGTCTGGTACCGTCCTTTCGTTAAGTTTTCGAAAGTCCAGTACCAAGCGCATTTTTTTATTGCCCGCATCGTCAGTGCCCTTTTTGTCTACGACCCATATTGGGTTATTGTAGGGGGACTTTGACTTTTGGATTATGCCATTTTTAAGCAGTTCCTGAATTTCGCCGTTGACGAAGTCAGCTGCTCCCATGGGATATGGGTATAACTTGGCATAAATGGGCTCCTCATCAACCGTCCGGATGGTGGCTACCACCGACGTATTATAAGGAAGAGCCTCATTAGGATCAGCAAAAGCTTTTTTCCTATTCCCGAGCATTTTTAAAAAAGCACCCTTAATTAAGGGCGGTGCGTCCGAGCAATCTACTTTGGTGAAATTGACATCGGGGCAAGTATGAAAGTCAATTTGCTCTGCTCCGGAGCCCCATTTGAGCTGGCCGGAAGCTAGGCAAAGCGACGCGCCGGCCTGTTTTAACAGGTCTAGGCCAACGATCGCGTCAAAGGAGGTCAAGTCTGGTAATAAAAAAAAGGTAGCTTTAAGATTAAAAATGGACACAAAACATTTCTTAGTTATTGTAGTCACACCATGAATCGAATGGATTGTAAATGGGGACTCCACCGGGCGGACGCCTTTCAACCCCTTAAATGGTCGGATAAAATTTTTTGCCGCGCCCGTATCAACCAGTAGTTTCATGTCGATCCCCGCTACTCTTCGTCTGATGACGGGTAGCAGGGACTTTCCCCTAAAAAATTAATGGTATCCGAGTCATACTCTAGGATGGAATCGTCGTCGACTTTAGCTGCTGCACTGGAGGCTGCGGTGTCATAAACCTTGTCCGAATCATCAGAGGCCTGGGCAACATGGTTGACCCTTTGCCTTTTTGGTGGGACCGAACGGCCAGACGCGGCCGGCTTCGATTTCGGGTAAGCCGGGGCGTGAGATGGCTGCATCCTGGACAACGACGGGTCAACGTCCATGGGTTCTGGCGTGTTCCCTCGGGCCATTCGGTCGCTACGTGGAGCGGAGTGCACCTGTGCTCTATGCTGCTTAGTAAAGTGCGGGTTCTTCCCAGCACTTCCCTGCGAGCCGGCTTGTGGGGGGGCCTGTTGGCGCTCCTGCACTTTGGGATATTGCTTGCGGTCCCTATCCTCTTGGCTTCGTGCAAATGAAGTTGCAAAAGTGTACCGCTCATGATTGGACTCTACTTCTTGCGCCAGGGCGAGCGCTGACGGCATGTCCTTAGGCTTTGCCGCGAATAGCACGTCCGTGAGGTTGCGCCTGAGCCCCGAGACAAAAACTCTCAAAGCATCATCTCGGAACTTCTCACACAGCACCGTTGCTGCCGACGCTTCATAAGACATAGTCGCCTTATTGGTGAGTAAGGTGAGTTTTTTCTCGACCTCATCATAATACTGGAGGAGCGTCAGGCTTCCCTGTCTGAGGGTGCCTAGCTCCTGCTCGATAACGTGTATCGGGCGTTTGTCACTGTACGTGAAATCGAGGCGACTTATGATCGCATCGAAATTCAGTATAGTCCCAAAGGACGACAGAACTGCATCAGCAGGGCCTTTAACTTTGCTCCTGATGATGACCACAGCTTGGTAGTGCCGCGAACTATCCTCATATTTTCTGAACATATGGTAAGCGGCATTTGCCGCTTGCCGCCAGGAGACGTATGTCTCCTGTGTCCCCATAAAGTCTGGAAGACATTTAACGGCATCCAATGTTTCCCCACAAGGGACCAGTCCGGTGATTTCTACTGGTTTGTAAACCTTAATTGGGGGAGCTTCTGCCTGGGCAGGGGCAATCTGTATGGCCGCGACCTGGCCGGCCAGATCTTGAATTGTTTTACGCAAGTCAGCCTCCCTGCGTTGACTCTCTAAGGCTTGCTCTTGTAATGCCCTTATGAGAGCTTTAATTTGTTCCGTTTCGAGAGACATTTTATATGCAGTAAATGCGTTAGTTGGGGTGATTTAACGTACAGAGTTTTCTGTCGAATCGTCGCTTTCGGACTCTGAGTCGCTAGCGCACTTTTTAGAATTCCTATACTGTCGGAATGACTCGCTCATGGGTAGCTATGTATGTGAATACTCAGGCCGTTGTGCCCGTGGGGCCAAACAGTACGGCAAGGGGGTCGCGGGGGCTGAGTCGCCGCTTTGAAGGCATTGGACGAAGACTCAATGAGCAGAGCCACTGCCTAGCTAAGTAACGATAAGGTGAAGGGCCTGCGGGGAGCGGGTCTCCAATAAGGCAAACAAATATACAAAGACAAAAATTGCCACAGCAAAGACAAAGAGATAAATAAAAGGCACAAAATTGTCACAGCAATGCATGCGCCAGTATCGGGTAGCGAAGTGGAGTGGGTCAAAAACAACAAAGCTTGGGAGGGCTGCGGAGCCAATGTAGTGAGCTTGAGTTTAAATGAAACGACAGTGTCCCGCTGATGTACAAAAATGGAACGAAATGCGCACAAAGTGGAGTGGGCAACAACAACAAAGCTTGAAAGGGCTGTGAAGCCAATGTAGCGAATTAAATTTCGAAAGAAACGACAGTGTCCCGCGGATGTGCGAAGGCGGAACGCAATGCACACAATATGAATTGCAAAGTCAACCACAAATTAAAATTCGATATTTAAACTTCATAACAGTAACATAATTTGAATTCGCAACACATATAAACGTTTATTGTAGTGGAAATGCCGATTTTCTTAATTTATTTATGTAACTCGCACAAATATTTTAAATATTTTAAAACTCTAGACGCAGTTTGGAGTAGTGCTTAAGTTGAGAATCCCACTTACATGATTCAGGGTAGTGGTGTGGGTTCCTGGAGTTGGGTGCCAATTAATATAAGTGTGGGGTGCCGCAGAGGGGATCCCTCGCCGCAGTCACTGGGTCACTGGTAAGTCAAGGTAAGTGTGAAGAGCCGTAGAGGGGATCCCTCGCCGCTGTCACTGGTATGTTGCCGGTTGGCTGATTATCTTCAGGTGCTTCTCGTACGGGAGTAGGAGGTAGTAAGTTCACTTGAAGAGTTATGCTGATTATGTTGGGAAGATGACTGTCTTCCTTTTGGCTTCTGGCCTAGGGACTCAGATAGCTATGGTAATTTATAATGATAACGACAGTTGCCGGAGTAAGTTTTATGAGCAATGGCTCTTTATTCTTTGAATGTCCAAAACGAACTGCTTATAAGCTGACAAAGGAAAAACTTCATAGCGGCCTCTGCCAATGCGCAGAGCTTCTGCCGGCTATGCATGAGCTTCCGGCCAAATGCTTGGTCAGCAATTTGACCGGTGCTGGTGTGCGGACGATCAGTCCGGTTAACTTAGCTAACTTACATTCTGAAATTCTTTATTGTCAGAACTACTGCCATGCATTCACGTTACGCATTGAGCTATAACTGCACCCACTCCATGTAGTGAAGCATCACACTGCAGAATAAATGGATTGTCATAATTGATTGATTGTCATAATTCTTTAGCCTGATCATTCCATCTTAAAGTTTTGCTACGCAATAACTCTGTAAGATGGAAATTGACTGTGTAATAATTAGATATGAATCGCTGGTCCCAACCAAGTAACCAAGATAGTCTACTGTTTTCAGGCAGAACTGACTTTTCTGGACATTAATTGTCAATCCAGCTTTACGCGGACAAATGCAAAAGATGATCTTCGAAATTGTTTGACAAAACAAGCAAATCGCCGAGGTAGACTAATACATGCGATTTTACTTGATAGGGTATAACCAAAGACACTAGAATAATAAGATGCGTAACGCCATACGATTTTTTTGCACACGATTTTTTCGGGCTGGCTCTAGATCTGGCTCCAGGCTTTCTCGAATTTTTGTTCAAGAGCCAGAGAGAGAGCGCTCTAGAGCCAGCAGCTCTCTTGTACGCATACAGCGACAGCCGAGCACTGTATGTGTGCACACGTATGCTCATATATTGTAAATTTGACAAAATATGCCCTTCACTTCCGAAGTTTATGGACTTTCAATCTATATTATTTGTACTCTGGCAATCGAGTACAAAGTACTCGTAAGTTAAAAGTAAAAACTCTAATTTTGCATTGCTTTAACATGATAAATATTTAATTACATCATTAAAATGGTAATAGGTGAATAAATGTACATAATAATACCGAATTATTTTAATAAATTACTTTATATGTCGTTAGAGTATTCAGCTTGCGACGGGGAAAATTTATTTGAGCTCGTCCTGCCTCAAGAATTCAATTTTGCAATGCACAGGTTGCATATGATGTTTTTTAACTATTAGTATATTTATTAGTATAAATTACTAGTAAACAAGTAAAAAAATATGCATACTTCTGTAAATTATCTATTTTCAGTATTTGTTTTTGTTATATTCTTATTTGTTATTTGTAAAAACCGCGCAATTTTGGGTGGGTAAAAAGCGCGCCAAATGTATGCTTTCCTCTTTTAGTTCCTCTTAATTCGTTTGCTTAAAGCTGACAAATACATAGTGCTCCTCGTTTGCTACTGTTTTTTCCAAATTTTAATAATATAAACGCATTTTTAAATTTAAAAAAAAATACGTTGTGCTGGTACTGCTGCTTTTCGATAAAGGTTTGAACTTTTGAATTTAACATTAACATTTTATGTAAAAAATTTGCTATGGCCGACAAAAAAAGGTCAAATAACAGTGGGAACAAGTGCAGCCTCCCCCACTGTCAGAAGTCTAGGCGCGATTGCCCCGCTCTTAAATTGTTTAGGTTTCCTGAAAAGGATCCAACAATTTTAATGAAATCGGCGGAAAAGTGCCAATTTACAGATAATTTTGTGGCGAGCACTTCATCACTGTTTTTATGCCACGATCATTTCTCGCCAGATGATATTGGCGTAAAATATCTAAGGAAAGGAACAATTCCAGATCGCAACCTAATTAAATATGAGAGTTGCAAAAATGGTGATATTGATTTCAATGCTGTAAGATCAACTCCAAAAAAAAGATGTCGTTCACAGTCCCCTGCTGAAGTTTGTTGTCAGTGCCATAAAAAAACGAAAACATTAAAAATGTTTCAAACAAAATATTTGGCTTATAAAAAATTGTCTGATGAAAGACAAATTCGAATTAGAATGCTGAGAAGAGAAAATTCAAATTTGAATCAAAGTCCGAAAAAAACCTACTTTCTCAAATTGACAAAATTAATTAAAGTAAATTAATTAATTGACAAAAATAAAAAATTTAATTTAAAGAAAAAAGGGCACAAATATGAGATGGAATGATTCGGAAAAATTGTTTGCTCAGAGTATATATTACATTATTGCATTAAGTGCACAAATGAAAGTAGCGATTTCTCATTATGGTTTCACTCAAATGATGACTGTTATGTGCATAAAATTGATATTTTAAACAAACTTATGAAAATTTTACTTTTTAAGCATTGCAAGTGGGCTGTGACAGCTGATAAACAAAAAAAGCAAGCAAAACTCAGCATTCTATCTCTAAATGAAAAATTAGTGACGACTAAAAATAAATATATACATAATATATAAATATATAGTACAAAAATTTAATAAAATAAATTTAAAAAAAAGGAGCAAATTATATCGAAAAGCAATAGTTAGATCACTAGCTTAGTGGAGGAACATGGAAATATTTTAATGTTTAGCATTTATTATTTCAAGTCGACTCGAAGGTCATATAAATATACGACCCCATTACAATTGTAATGGCCTTCCCGTGGTGTTCCCAAGGTACCAAAAATTACATTTATTACAGATAATTAATAATAAAAATATTTATATGTAAACGGTAGCTAATTCGAGCGGCGATTTTAACTAAAGAATATTAAAACAACTTTTAAAAAAAAAAATAATAGTCACGGCATCAATTTTTAAATAATATTTTATTAGCTCATATTACAACGAAATTTACCAAACCATTAATCAAACTCGTTTCTTAGACCAAAATTGATTTCGGACCGAAAATCGTCTTCTAGCACATCTACTCACACATGCACACTTTTTTGCTTTATGTTTTAACTCACACAAGCAAGTGAATTCTATTTTTAGATTTTTATGCTCTCAATTTTACGCGAGCGGGAAGAGAGCAATTATTGCCGCCACCAAAAAAGTGGATGCATAGTGCAAAACCAATGTATGGCCGTTACGCATCTTGTTATTCTAGTGTCTTTGGTATAACCAGGTCCATCAAACGGCAGATGGTTTGTGGAGCGTTTAAAAATCCAAAAGGAATTCTTTTAAATTGATAAATCAGCCGATTTGGAATGGTGAAAGCTGTCTTTGCTCGGGGTTCTTGATTTAAACAGATCTGGCAAAAGGCGTCTTTGAGATCGATTTTGGAAATGCAATGTACAGGTGGACTTAGTAGTCCATCCATAATAGGGATTGGGTATGGGTCCTTTACAGTAACTGCACTTAATGCCTGTAGAACAAGCATTTTTATTCTTTGTACTCGTTGTTCTTGTCGTTTATACAAGTTAACTACAGTTAATACAAAACAATATAAACAGCTTACTAATCAATAAATAATAAAATCTAATAACAATAAATACGAAACAATATTTAACCAGAATTGCCTAAATAGTAAATAACAAAATATTTAACAAGAATTGCAACATTGTTCAGTTCAATAATCTAAACATCCGCTCAAACGTCGCAAATGCCACCAACAGCGTCCGTTGTTTGTCTTGCGTGCGCACTTTCGGCCCTTGACGACAAATTGCTTACTTTGCAGATCATGGTCAGTTCAAACCAGATCTGCAGAGCTCTGCCGCGTCGCTGCCTGACACCCACAGCTAGCTTAGGGAATTCTAAAAACCCTTCTGTTCAGTCACAAATTGGAGTTGAATAAAACCACAACGAAATAAAGTTTCTGAGTTTTTAATTAAACGGGAAATTAATTGGCGCCCGAACAGGGACCAGTGAGAGGAAAAGTGATTAAGTTCAGTTTAGTGCAAAAAACTAAAAAGTTATTGTGCGACTCCACTGGCCCAAGAACAAAACCCAGTTGTAATCCGAAGTGGCTCTTTTCATTAATTTGGAAATCGGAAAGCAACACAGGATTGGCAAATTAAATTTTGCTGATTTATCGGTGGTCTACAAGTCTTGTCAGGTACGCCCGCAGGACACCCTCTTTTTTGTGTGCGTCGCAGGATCCCAAGTAGAAACCGAACAGGACAACATCCGGACCATCAGGAGGAGTAGCCGCATCATTCAAATAATGTAAGCTAGTGAATAAGTAAAAACAGAAAAAAAGAACACACTAACCAAATCGAAATAAGTTTTAAGTAAAAACAAACCAAAATAATTTTAATTAAAAACAAAAGTGGAAGTGAGTGCTAAAAGGAAACAATAACTAGAAAAAAATCCTTATAAAAAAGGGAATCAAAATTAATACAAATTCCCTACTATAACAAAATAAAAAGGCGTAAAGCGATAACTAAATAAACTCCACCACTCAGTCTGCAGCTGAACAAATAAAATAAAAAAAAATCTTTCCAACGAGTGGTATAACAAAACCCAATCTTGCGAATCCTAATCAAAGGACCCTCCAAGGTAAAAGGGTAAAACCAGCTACTGGTTTTCATTGCATTCTCTTCAGTCACTCAAATATAAAAAATTTTTTAACTAAATCTCACCAACGAACAAAATATTTTAAAAAAAAAAAAAAAAAAAAAAAAAAAACCTTTTTAATACCAATTCCTTTTCGCACCAATCTTTCATAATAATTTTAAGTCAAACACAAATTAATAACACAAAACACACTCTAATTCTAAGTAAATTTAAACACCGAATCAAACCTAATTTTTCTCCAATATCGATAAACGTATTAGTTTAAGTTAATTCAAATATCAAACCAAATCAAATTCCCCAACATCGACAAATTCCCTTACAAAATTCATTCGTATGGCTAATCAAAACAACCTTCTCAGGCCACCCATTCTCAACTTAGAACAGCCAGTTATACCAGCAATAGAGAACATAGAACAGCAGCTAATCGAAGAAAATTCACGCCATAGACAAAGACAAGAAGTATTTCAACAAAATAGAAATATGGAGCAAGAACAATTACAAACTACAATTCGCCAAGTTTTAGCCGAACAATTTCCAACTTTACTACTTAAAGCCCAAAATCCAACACATGACTTTACAAACGCAGAAAACCAAGAAATTTTACCACAATTCCGAGCAAATTTAGCTGATCTTGATAAGATCCCTGACATAGTAAAAAGTCTTCGCGAATTTTCTGGCAATCCGGCCGAATTCAGTTCGTGGAAGAAAGGCATTGATAGAATACTAAAAACGTATGAACACACCGTAGGTACCCCAAAATATTTTGGAATTTTACATACTATTAGGAATAAAATTACCGGTAACGCAGATACAGCCCTCGAATCATACAATGTTCCCCTTAATTGGAATGCTATCTCCAAATGTCTTACACTACACTATGCCGACAAGAGAGATTTAGGTACACTTGAATACCAAATGACAACAATAACCCAAGCTGCAAACCAAACTGTTGAAGAATTCCACCAAGCAGTATACAAACATTTATCCCTGATTTTAAATAAAATTGGTTGCATGGAATTATGCGCCGAATCAGAACAACTTATGACCAAGTTGTATAGGGATAAAGCACTAGACACCTTCGTTCGAGGACTTCGTGGAGACTTGCCACGACTTCTGGGCATCAAAGAGCCCACTGACTTACCCTCAGCCCTCCATCTGTGCTTGAAATTAGAAAATCAAGCATACCGAACAAATCACGCGACGATTAAAGGACAACCTATTGCACATAGAAATACACCACCAAAGCATATTACAGTTCCTCAACAAACGCATTTTCAACAAAACCCAAATTTCCAACAAAGACCAATGGTTCCACCAAAAAATCAGTATGCCATGATCAGACCTAATAATAACTTTGGACAGCCACCAACAAGACCATTCTTCCCTCAGACCGCACAAAATACTAATCCACAGTTTCTAATGTACCAACCAATACCACAACCATTACCACGACCATTGGCTGCAAAGCCACAACCAAAACCAGAACCTATGGACGTTGACAGAAGTATTCAAACAAGACAAATAAATTATATGAATAGGCCACCCCAGATGGAAGTAGGAAAAAGACCGCCAGCATTAAGCACAACACAAACCGACGCTAATAAAAGGCAAAGAAATTTTAACATTCAAACAAGCACAGACGAACAAACAGACACAGACTACTCTAATAACACACTTGACGAATATGAACAGTTAATTGCAAGCCAAGACGAACAGCAAGACCAAGAAGAAAGTTTGACAGACTATACGGAACGTGTTGAGGAAAATGACCAAGAATATCAATACGACTATACTTATCTTAATTTTTTAGAGTAACCGACTCCTCATTACCATACTTCCAATGTAAGGTGAGGAGTGGCCAAGTGCTTAACATATTAATAGACACCGGTTCAAATAGAAATTATATCCAACCCAAATTCGTCCCAAATCCATTAAAAAAACAAAAATCCATTTCAAGCAGTCTCTGTAGGAGGCAACATTAAAATAACCCATTACAAGTTGGCAAACCTATTCAACGACCCAAACACTATAGTTAAGTTTTTCCTACTCCCTACACTAAAGACGTTTGACGCTATACTGGGAAGCGACAGCTTAAAAGAACTAGGTGCTGTAATTGACATCAAAAACAAACTAATGTTATTAAAAAATGGCATGAGTGTCCCAATACAAGAAAAGAAATTTGAATCCGTAAACGTAATAATTCCGAGAACAAAACACCTGACTGAATCTCAAAAAACAAACTTAAGCCAACTCGTGAAAAAATATCCCAACCTTTTTGCTGAGCCCAACGAAAAACTGACCTACATCACTAGAGTCAAAGCAGAAATCCGCACAAACACAGACACTCCGGTTTATTCGAAATTTTACCCATTCCCATTTGCCTTAAAGGACGAAGTCAACAAGCAAATCAATGAACTTTTAGAAAATGAAATAATTCGTCCGTCCCGTTCTCCCTACAATTCACCAGTGTGGATTGTACCTAAAAAGCTAGACGCGTCAAATATAAAAAAAATATAGAATGGTAATTGACTACCGAAAATTAAATAGCGTTACAATAGCAGACAAATACCCCATACCAGATATCAACACAGTACTAGCACAACTAGGTAATAATAAATTGTATTCTGTCCTTGACCTCAAGAGTGGATTTCACCAAATACAGCTAAAAGAGAGTGACATAGAAAAAACAGCATTTTCCATAAATAACGGAAAATACGAATTTACCAGACTACCTTTCGGACTAAAAAACGCACCCTCTATATTCCAACGCGCCCTCGACGATATTATTAGAGAGCACATAGGCAAAATCTGTTACATTTACATTGACGACATAATAGTCTTTAGCCAGGACGAAGAAACACACTGCAAAAACCTTGACTTAATTTTTGATACCTTAAATGCAGCTAATATAAAATGTCAACTAGATAAATGCGAATTTTTTAAAAACAAAGTAGAGTTTCTGGGATTTGTTATATCCGATAAAGGAATAGAAACAAATCCAGCAAAAGTAGAAGCAATAGCCAACTATCCCCAACCAAAAACAGTTAAAGAATTAAGAGCATTTCTTGGATTATCAAGTTACTATAGAAGATTTATAATGGGTTACGCAGCGCTAGCTAGACCGCTCACAGCATTGCTCAGAGGAGAAGACGGTCGTATTTCCAAATCAGCTTCAGCTAGAAAACAAATTCAATTCAATGATGAAGCCATAAAGGCGTTCGAAAAAATCAAAAGTACCCTAATTTCCGATGATGTCATTTTACAATATCCCGACTTTAATAAAGAATTTGTCCTAACTACAGATGCATCAGACTATGCAATAGGGGCAGTACTTTCCCAAAACGACAGACCAATATCATTCATATCTAGAACCCTATCCGAAACAGAAGAAAATTACGAAACAGCCAAAAAAGAAATGTTAGCCATATGTTGGGCAGTAAAAACATTCAAAGGCTATTTGTATGGAGGGACAAAGGTGAAAATTTATACAGACCATGAACCGCTTACGCACGACTGTAACTGGAAAGGCGGTATAGCAATTAGGAGATGGAAGACATACCTTGACGAATATAACAAAGAACTTCTTTATAAACCAGGAAAGGAAAATGTAGTGGCAGATGCTCTTTCTAGGGCCCCTAAAAGAAATCAAATAAATTCAATTGCCTCAACACAACATAGCGCTCAAAGCTCAAACCAAAATCTCATCCCTAGTATCGAGGTCCCGATTAACGCATTTAAAAATCAAATATTTATTCATAAAGAACATCCACCTGACTACAAATTCATAATTCCATTCCCCACATTCCACAGACATATAATTTCACAACAAACATTTTCTGAAGTTGACTTATTAAAATTACTGCAAAGGTACTTAAACCCAACAGTAATAAATGGAATTTATACGACGGAAGACATAATGGGACAGATTCAAAAACTATATCCGGAACACTTCCAATCCCTTAAAATTAGATTCACACAAACTAAAGTAATTGACCTAAATTCAGAAGCCGAACAAGATGAAAAAATATTGCAAACCCATAATAGAGCTCACAGAAACGCGCAGGAAAATAAAATTCAAATAGCCCAAAAATATTACTTTCCTAAAATGAAACAAAAAATAGCTACTCTCATAAAACAATGTCAAGTATGCAAAGAAGTGAAATATGATAGGCACCCACCTAATCCAGAAATAGCAGAAACACCAATTCCAGAATATCCGGGTCATACAATTCATATTGACATATTCTCCACAGAAAGAAAATTAGTCCTGACAGCAATCGATAAATTTTCCAAACTAGCTTGTGCAAAAATTATTAATTCAAAATCAATAGAAGATATAAAAAAAACCCTTGCATGACATTTTGTTTTACTACGGCGTACCCAAATTTATAGTAATGGATAATGAAAAATCATTTAACTCAGCTAGCATTACATTCATGTTAAAAGATCAATTAGGCATCGAAATCTATAAAGCTCCCCCCTACAAAAGTTCAGTAAACGGACAAATAGAAAGATTCCATTCCACTCTTGCCGAAACCATGAGATGTTTAAAAGCAAAACAGGTTCACCGAACATTTGAAGAACTACTAGACAGATCCGTTTATGAATATAATTACTCAATACACTCCGTAACAAAGCAACGACCACTAGACGTGTTTTTTGGCAGACACCTGACCACTGACCCCGAACAATATGGAAAAAGCAGACAAAACAACATAGAAAAACTTAAACAAAAACAAATGGCAGATTTACAAAACCATAATAAAGAACGAAATGAAATAATAAATTACCAACCAGGGCAGGAGATATTTGTCAAACAAAATACCAGACTAGGCTCAAAATTAACCCCCCGATTTAAAAAAGAAATAGTGAAAGAAAACAGAAACACAACTATCGTCACCGATGCCGGACGAGTTGTCCATAAAAGTAATATCAAAAGCCACTAGTAAATTTTTTATATCAAAAAAAAAAAAAGTCCGGAACACTCCTAGAAACTAAAACCTAAGTCCGTTCAGTCTGAAAAAAGAAAAAATATGAAGACCAATCGCATTTACCAGCTGTCGTCTGATTGCGGGTATCAATCCGATCATGAAGGGATCGGCCCATACCCGCCAAAAAACTTGGTTGTTTAAAAAGAAAAAAAAAATAAATAAAATTTTTTTTTCTTTCATAGGTATTTTCTAATCTTAATGATGTTGCCATTGGTAATGGCAACCATGGATATCACAAATTATACTGACGCGCATACTATAACAATCTACAAAGGAGAAGGAAAAATAAAAATATCATCCATAAACCTTATTCATATTATAAATATACAACAAATCGAAAACGAACTTCTGAAAATACGCGAGCACACAGTTACTGACCTAAGAAATAGCTACTTGTACCATACCTTAACCCACGAAATAGTCCAAACACTCTCAGCATTAGGCACTCTTACTTTATCGTTTAAAAATAGACAGGCCAGATCAATCAATTGGATTGGATCAGCCTGGAAATATATTGCAGGAAACCCCGATCATGCTGACTTAGTAATGATTGAAAATAATCTAAACGACCTTATTTCAAATAATAACGATCAAATAATTATAAATAACGAACTACAGAACAGGATAAACAATTTAACCAAAGTATCAAATATGTTGGCAAATTCGATAAAACGTGACGATTCTTTTAATAATGAAATAGCGACAAGTTTACAGAATCAAGTTAGATTAATGAAGGAAGAAATAGTAAATGTTAAATACGCCATTCAATGGGCAAAACTAAATATTATAAACACATTACTTCTAAATGAAATAGAAATTGCAGAAGTCCGTAATATATTCCATAAAGGCAACTTAACTTTCTTGTCTGTTGAAGAAATGTTAGAATTTGTCGATGTCTCGGTCCTCCACAATAAAACTTCAATTATCTATATTGTCAAAATCCCAGAACTAGAAACAACAACATATAAAAACCTTTTAATCAAACCTGTAATAAAAAATCATTCCATTGTACAACTAGAAAGCAACGAAATATTTCAACACAAAGAACAAATGTTTAAAATACCAACAAATTGTAAATTAGCTAATCTCAAAATTTGTAATAAGGACAAAATTGTAAATCTAAATAAAACAAAATGTATTTTTAAGCTAGTTCAGGGAAAGGAATCGCTGTGTGACTTTAGTAACGCGGAACATATTGAAGAAATAGAAGAGATCGACAAGAGCATAATTCTTCTTAATAATTTTAATGGCAATATAACCAATAACAACATAACTCAACATCTAATGGGCACATATTTAGTGCACTTTTGGAATGACAAAATTTACATAAAAGGCAGAGAATTCAATAACAAAGAAACAACAATTATGAAACCGGGAATACCACTAATACAAATAACTCCAAAATTAGCCGAGCGACTACAAATCCTATCCTTAAAAGCATTAGAAACTCTCCATATTAAAAATACAAAGCATCTAAACGAATTGGCAACGCATTCTACGGCTAATCGCATAGCCATATTCACCCTTATTTGCATCATAATCATCATCATTTTTACTACAAAATTCTTTTGTCGACCAAAAGAAAAAGTTATTCTACAAATACAAGAAAAAGCTCCACAAAAATTAAATAACACAATACCGATGAAAACAATATCACAGCCCAAAAAGATCTATCCGGAATTTAACAATATTCCATATTTTTAACAAAAAAAAAAAAAAAAAAAAAAAAAAAACTGCTCGAGGACTAGCAGGATTTTGAGGAGGGAGAGTTAACTACAGTTAATACAAAACAATATAAACAGCTTACTAATCAATAAATAATAAAATCTAATAACAATAAATACGAAACAATATTTAACCAGAATTGCCTAAATAGTAAATAACAAAATATTTAACAAGAATTGCAACATTGTTCAGTTCAATAATCTAAACATCCGCTCAAACGTCGCAAATGCCACCAACAGCGTCCGTTGTTTGTCTTGCGTGCGCACTTTCGGCCCTTGACGACAAATTGCTTACTTTGCAGATCATGGTCAGTTCAAACCAGATCTGCAGAGCTCTGCCGCGTCGCTGCCTGACACCCACAGCTAGCTTAGGGAATTCTAAAAACCCTTCTGTTCAGTCACAAATTGGAGTTGAATAAAACCACAACGAAATAAAGTTTCTGAGTTTTTAATTAAACGGGAAATTAATTTACACATTCCCTCTGCTCGTCGTTTACACACACATACGCATCGTCATAAATTAGCTTAGTAATTGTAGCGTAATTTACACACATGTACGTCTTCTCAGATTTTCCTCGTTCAAGTTCTTGATTTTCACAGCTTTTGTCGTTTTAAATCTTTTTTCTTTTCAACTCTTCGTCGGTTTACTTTTGTACTTTTCAGATAGGTTGAGCCCCCATATTTGTGAGATTGGTTTTGGTTTTTAACGATAAACCCTACTGTTTTGTTGTTTTATTTTATGTTTAATAGTTTGATTACTGAAAAATAGTGCTAAGTATAGCTCGGATAAGGCAGGATATAATGCAAATTTGAAGAGAATTTAACACCGCTTAATATATTTTCGTCGTAGTTTTCTGCGTCTTCTCAGCGTCGTCTCTCGTTTTCAACTCCTCGCTTTTCACCTCCCCGTCAATCTCCTTTCCTCTTCACGACTGATTTGTGGTGTGTTCGGCTGAACAGTGATGCCAGACCCATTCCCACACTAGATTCGTAAAAGAGTATTTAACAGGCAGAAGGAAGCGTTTTCGACCATATAACGCATGTTCGTATGAACGCCTTGATCTCAGAAACTACAAAAGCTAGATTGTTGAGATTAAGCATGCAGCTTCCAGACACATCCAAATGTCACTAGCAGAGTAACGGGTATCTGATAGTCGGGGATCTCGACTATAGCATTCTCTCTTGTTTTGTTTTGAAATCCACATAAGCCTGAGCACATGTTTGTTGGCTTAAATTGCTCAAGGCTTATCAAGGATTGCTGTTGTCGACCAGGTGTGATGTCGTCAGCAGTAAACTTACCGTCTTGATGTTTTTGGCTTTTAATTCTTTCAACAGCTTCAATGATAATTTTTCTTCGACTTGGGTAATGGCCACTTTAGTTTGCAAGATTGCTGGCATTGGCTTGGCGTAGACGGCATCTTTCGCTTCGAATTTTTGACCCTTTGCTTCTATGGTGGAATTGTTGTACGTTACGAGGAATGTACCGTTGAGGTTGGTGGTCGTCTCGTCAATATTTATTGTGCCCGTGAAGCTGTTCAGCAGGATGGTTCCTGGTAGTAACTCTTCCACCTGTGGGACGAGTTGGTTATTTGTCCTGGTGCAGTTGGCAGGTTTCCCTCTTAGTAATTTTGGTAGGCAGGGCGAATTGCTTATTTCTCTTATACTTCTATGTTTACAGATGGTTATTTCATTGTATTTATTACAGTTTACAATTTTTGAGAAAAGTTTTTCCTTACATTTAATTATATTTTCATTTTATATTTTATTGACATATTGTTCGATTCTAACTGGCTTAATCAATATCTCGCTGCAAGGTTCAGAATTTGTTATAGGAATTTTTATGACGTATATTAACATTGGACCGTTGCTCGCTATACTTATCTCCGCTATATGCAGTGCTTCTTCGAAATTGACATATGGCATTTGATCTGTTTCTAGTACCTTTTTTATTTGTCTAATTTCCTCATCGCCTAATATCAGAGGACTGATTATTTCGGCTTTTGCCCATTGTACTGCATGGTTGAGATTCAGCAACGGTAATATTGGGTCATATGATTTTAGTTTGATTTTTGCTGTGGCGTTGATTTTTTCAAGAGTGTTCTGGTATTGTTCGAGATCAATCACATGAATTAATCGAAAGATCCTGTCTGTTCTCTTGCTAGTCCAGTCGTCAAGCGTTACTATTTCGGAATTGGTGTAGTCAATTATTTGTACTTTAGCTGTGCATGCAGCCAGTAAGTAACCTGTAACCTGTTTATTTATTATTTTTTCAATGGTTTCTTGCCTTTCTGCTTGTTGCAGGTTAGGAGATTAGCCAGTTTTGCGTAGTCTTTTATGAAACGCCGATAAAACACTGAAAGTCCCGAAAAGGATCGAAGGTCTTTAAGTGTCTTGGGAATAGGGAATTCTGCGATAGCTCTTACTTTTTCTGGATTTGTTTTAATTCCACCGTCTGCTATAAAAAATCCCAGGAATTTGACCTCTTTTTTGAAAAATTCGGACTTGTCCAACTGAACCTTCATATTTGCCTCTGCTAAAGTTGGGAAAATTTTACTAATGTCGCTTGCATGCTGTTCTTCTGTTTTGCTAAATATAATGATGTCGTCTATATAGACGAAGCATCTTACACCGACGTTGTCTCCAAGTATATCGTCTAGTGCCCTCTGAAATATAAAGGGGGCGTTTTTGAGCCCAATTGGTAATCTTGTAAACTCATATTTACCCTGATTCACTGAAAAAAGCAGTCTTCTCTTTGTCGGATTTCCTTAGGGGAATCTGATGGACACCGCTTTTTAAATCTATAACGAAAAAGAACCTGTTTTTTCCTAACTGTGCAAGGACAAAATTAATGTCTGGGATCGGGTACCTATCGGGAATGGTGGCCATATTCAACTTTCTATAATCAATCACCATTCTGAATTTTTTTTGGCCTGATGCATCTACCTTCTTAGGTACGATCCATATCGGAGAGTTGTAGGGGCGATCTTGATGGTCTTATGACTCCATTTTCGAGTAGCTCCTGTATTTGTTTCCCTACTTCTTTCCTGAGTGCTTCTAGATAAGGATAGTGTCTTGAATAGATAGGGTCGGTGTAAGTACTTATAATCGTTGCTACCACTTTGGTTGTAAACGTTAATTATTCGTTTGGGTCACTGAACAGTTTTGGGAATTCTGAGCAGATCTTTTTCATTATCTGTTTTTGAGTGTTATTGGTATGTTCTAGTCGGAGATTGCTTACTTCTCGTGAGGGTTGTTGATTTAATTTAATTTTTAGTTTGTTTGCTATCATTATGAATCCTTGTCTTGAAAATATGTATATTCCTATTTCTCTTATTGTGTCATTTCCTATCAGCGCCTCAAAGGACTCGAGTGCTGGCAAGAGAAAAAATTTGAGGTTACTGTTTTTGAATCCGAACGGGTTGGCTATTACTTAGTGAGTCACTAAAACGGTGTCACCAACAGATCTTACATGGAAAGGTTTTTCATTTTTTTTTGAACTTATTGCATATTTTGGGTGTATGTAATTTTTATTGGAGCCTGTGTCTATCAGCATTTTGATCATTCTTCGCCCACCGATTCTACAGTTTATTTACGGTAAGGAGGAGGATGTTACTTTAAAAATTAAGATCAACGAAGTCGGTTTCCAATTCGGAAGCAGATGCTCCCTCAACTTCAGACACATATTGTTCTGCGTTTTCCAGGTATTGCTGTTTGTCCTCAGTTGTCACATGGAAGTTCCTTTGTCTTTTGTCAGTCTGTCCAAATGTCTGCTGTGCAATGGTCTTTTAGTTACGGTATCATTAAAAGGTCTGTTCATGTAGTTTATGCGTTTTGTCTGCATACTCTGATCTATATCCACTGGTTCCCCATTGGTTCCGGCCGCGCTTGGGGCTTTGGAGCCGATGGTCGTGGAGGGACTGCCGAAAAGTGGTTTCCCTGTGGTTGGTTACTACTTCTGTAATATTTCTGTTGTTGCTGTGGTGGGTTATAAGCCCATCGCGGAGTTTGTGGCATATAGGCCAATTGGGGAAAGAACTGTTGCCTAGATGTTTGAGAGTTTGGTTGTATATTTCTTCTTGGCAAGGGTGGTGCTGGTCCAGGAGGACTGTTGAATTTTCTCGAATTGGCCTGATTATTATTGGCGTAATTGATTCCGAAATTTTGATTTTCTAACTTCTCACATAACTGGAGAGCCGATGGTAAGTCATCAGGTTCTCTGGATCCCAATAATCGTGGTAAGTCGCCGTTGAGACCTCTAACAAAGGTGTCCAAGGCCTTGTCTCGATAAGATTTCCATAAGATCCATTGAATCTCTGCTCATTTCCATACAGGTAATTTTATTCAAAATTAGCGACAAGTGAGTATAGACGCGTTGATAAAATTCTGATACCGTCTGGTTGCCCTGTGTTAGAGACGTCATATGGTACTCGAGTGTAGTGACATCTCGTTTGTCAACGTAATGAGTCGTCAAGCATTTCGTCCAGTTTAAGGGGGTTTGATATGATTCTAAAACCGAGTCAGCATATCCCACGATCTTGTTCCTGATGACGTTAAGAATCCCATACCTAGGAGTACAACAACAGCCGTTGAATAAATTTGCAAGATTCTTTCTACACATTTTTTCCAATAACTGAATTCTCCTGCTTGAAAATTGAAAATTCCCTAAGGCACTTTACTACATCTGGAATTTTGTCCAGTTCGTTTATGTTATTCCCCTCGATGTTTACTGGTTAGTCCACTAATTGAGGGACCCCTGGGCTTAACCTATCCTCTATCATTCTCTGTGCCATTACCCGTATTTCATCCTGCAGACCAGCCATATTGATAAGAAGGACCTGATTCTGCTGCTGGTTTGCAGATGCGTTTAAAATGGGGGGTCTTACAAGTTTATTTGGATTAGCCATTTTTTCTTTTTAAATTTTAGTTTGGCAGTAGCAAAAATAAGTAAGCGGAATTGGCAAAAATTAATAAATAATGATACTGTAGGTTTCAACTGCTTTGCAGTATGATAATGATTTTTATAAGTTCTTTCAAAAAAATTTATTATTTGTAATTTCTGTTAATTGTTTTTGATTTTGATTGTTGATTGTTGTTTGATGTTTTTCTAGTTTTTATTTTAATTCTTATTTTAGTTTTCTTAGATATCTTTATTTAAATTATTATTAAAGATTGATATTTGAATATATTTTAACTTTTTTCTTAAATTCCAGTATTTCTAAAAATGCTTGATTGTAATTATTTAGAATTGATTTTGTTCTTATTTTTATTTTAAAGTTTCTTCCTTTTGTTTTAGGATTTCAAATTTTTAATTTGATTATTTATTTCTTTCGAAATGTTTTAGTTTCACTTTATACTACTTACATTATAAAATACAACCTGGACTGGCTTGCAGGTAGTCTTCCTTTTCGCTGATCTACTGGGGTACCTCTTCCAGCACCACCGAACCAGTTCTCTGCGACCAACGTCTGCAGACCGATGTAAGTGAGTTCGCTTGATTTTTGGACTTGATTGTTTCGCTTGAGCAGCCAATTTGGTGCGTTTATCAGCGGCAGTTCGTTTTAACCTTGGCAATGGGTGCACTTATGGGATTTTTTTCGGTTTCTCAGTTCACTACGGATATTTTTTCGAACGTGATCACAATAACCAGGGCAGCCAATCGGGTGCACTTACAGGTTGCGCGTTGTTTAACTTGACTTTAGTACCGCGCCCAAATATATTTCTTTAATTGATGTAGTGACCATAAGGTGTTTAATTATTGAATGCAAAAACAGAACTAATTTTAGTTTCACAAATTTGTCCCTACCTAGCTTCGCCTGCCCACCTACGGAAGTTCGGCAGACGCTACACATTTATGTTGTGAAGGTGCAGCGTATGTTCCGCAACCGGACGCTCGTGCGACCCCACGAGTGTTGCGCAAGCGGATACGCGTGCAGCTCCAAATGTTCTTATCCAAACATTTGTGGTGTTAACTTATAATCGTGTGTAGCGAACACACTCAATGAGCGTTGTCCACCTCAACATACTCTGTCTACCTTTTTGACCAGCTGGCTCAGGGAAAATGGGCGTGGGTTTTGTGTTAAGATGAACAAGAGTGTCACAGCTATAATATAGTAGACAGAGATACGACAGCTGCAAATACGATAACTAAACGGTTAAGAATCAGACAAGAAAATGTACCTATTGCAGACGAGGACCAGATGTTATTGGCCTCGTTCTACACCAACCCCACCTGTGAAATCCATTCGGACTCCACCCTTTTACACCCGCTGCTTTACATACCCAATGGTGCCCAAAAATACATCAGATTAATATTCGACACCATATAATCAAAGATAAAGATATTTCGATACATTTTCCTAAACTAATCCTTAAATCTAAGGGTTTAGGTATTTACGTTAAGAAAGCTCTTATTGAGTATTTTTGTTTATTTACAGCAAACAAAAAGAAAAATGATTAAGAGAGGAATGAAGATATTACGTCATCGGTTTACTTTACATCAATAATTGATATTTAGACCGTAGCTTCTTTAAATTGTGAACATTATATATAAACTTAGTTAAGGCAAGGAATTCTCTGACTGTTTATGTTCAGGTATTACATGATTTACGGCTATGCCGTACTTACGCACTTTCTGTTGACTTGTAGCTGTGGGTATTAATTTAAGTTGGGAATAGCACATATATATTTCTCAGATCTTCCAAAAAGTACACTAAATTAGAATCGTAGAGTTTATAAGTACATATTCATAGGAAAAAAAAAAAATATATATATGAATATATGCAAAACTACTCTAAGGGTACTCAAGCTTCGTCACGATCATTCGTGTTGGGCTGCTTCAAGTACGCAGCGGATGTAGCGTAGGACGCCAACTCGGGGTGGCCTGCGATCTCCACTTGGTTGACAGCAGAAAGGAGAAAGCACAGCTATCCACTGCACGAGTTACCGAATCTGCTATACAGGGTATACACAATTCGGCACCACCCGCCAAGCCACCCAGAAGTTCATTGCCCACATGAACATAAGTCATTGTACCACTTTGTAGCAATGCTGACACCGCATTTAGACAGGATGCCAATTGCGACAGTTCTCATGGAAAGAACTGCCGCACCAGCGTGAATCTCCGCATCAGCACTTTCGTAGATACATGTCGCTAAGAGAATTTGTATACATTTAACTTAGCTTAAGTTTAACAAATAAAGTTGAGCTCAGTTCGATTTGAGACCGACAAAAGAGAAGTCGTATCCAATTTATTTAAAACCCATATTTAATAAGACAAGATCGAAAGGACTGGAGACGAGGCCATACACCAAACCAGCAGGACCAAGGAAAACCTTTCAGGAGTTCACTGAATAACACACCAGGTGCAAGGCCATCACTGGTAACTGGCGCAGTCGTTTTTCCGAACAATCTACAAACCCAAGGATGGACACCGCTCTAATCATGGTATTATTTTGATACACATTATAATCAAGGAAGACTTCCTCCGACAGCTACAACACTACACACACGTAGTTTAAGTAATCTATTTACACACTACACACATTTAAATTAAGAAATCCACACACAATTCTAAAAAATTCTAAAGAAAAGACATATCCATAAGATTAATTACACAGCAAAGATAACTTCCATTTTCCTCGGCAACCTTAAAAATTGTCGGTAATAATAATAGAACCAAGAAACCAATTCTAACAAAAAATAATAATAAGAAAATTCTTCGCTAGTTAGATGTCTACTATTGGGAAAGTTAAAAGGCTTATCCCAAATACTAGGAGTAAGATCAGAGCTAGTACCAGCCTTACAGATATTAGGGAAGAGCCCCAGGATTTAATACTAGAAACCGTTAGAAGACTACCTTCAACACCATCAATGAATTCGGCATCTAGCTCACCTCCACCTAATCAAGCCGCCGTTCTGGCTAACCAGGTAGACCTAGTCTCGTCCCTCAAAATTCCGGATGTGATCCGTTTTCTACCACCCTATGACGGCAATCCAAAAAAACTTAGTGATTTCATCAATAATGTTGAAGAAATTCTACTATTAATTAGAGGAACGGATAAGACACCGTACATACAAATGCTTCTTAGGGCAATTAGGCAGAAAATTGAAGGCAAAGCCGATGATGCGGTTCACACATCGGGAGCTGGCCTTAACTGGGATGAACTTAAAGACGCATTAATTTTGAACTGTTCTGACAAGCGAGATGAACAGACCCTTATGTCCGAACTACATAACCTCGCTTACTCCTAACTGCCAATTCAATCTTTATTCGACAAAATTTGTGAAATCAGAACGACTCTCTTCAAACTGACAAATACTAAAGAACACGAGCTAATACTTATAAAGAACAAGAAAAAATTTTTCGCTGATACTTGCTTGAACACCTTTTTAACGGGCATTAGAGGTCCACTTGGACTAGCTGTAAGATCCATTAGACCTACCAGTCTCCAGGAAGCCTTTGAATGGGTCATTAAGGAAAGAGAGATTTATTTCCAAGAAAACAAGGGGAAGCAAGAAAACAGGCAGCTAGAGTTTAAAGGGCAATCTAATTCCCGTAGTGGATACCAAAGAGGATATCAGGGAAATCGAAACTTCGGTTATGAATCAAAAGATTACGGAAAGAAGAGGCACTACCGACAATACACCCCGAACGAAAAAGACAACTTTCAATACAGAAAGAATAACGTTCCGGCTATAATGCCAAAAGACTATCAGACCAGTCGTAATTACGAACAAGAAAGACCGGGAAACCCCAATAGGACTAGAGGTTCAGTCCACAATTTGGAGCAGACTTCGACCGAATCCGGTCACAATGCTCGATTACACAATATAGATGAGGACTCGAATTTTCCACAAAGAGCCTCGAGAAACAAACAGGATACTTAGTTAAAGAAAAGCCCGGGTCCCCCTTACCATATATAGTAATCCACTTAAAATCTGGATACCCTCTAAAATTCTTAATAGACACAGGGGCGACCATGTCATTCATTAACCCAAAATTGGTCTGCCATTCAGACCAAATTAACCTAAAAGACCCAATTCTTATTAAAACCGCACTTAACGTACATAAGGTTCACCAAAAAACACTAATACCCGTTTTCAAAGAGTTTGCGGATAACACACATTATCCACTAATTATATTCAAATTCCATCCATTTTTTTGATGGACTAATTGGAATGGATATTCTACAAAAATTAAAAGCAGTAGTCGATATTCCAGAATCAATACTAAAAACTCAATATTTCAAGATTAAAATATATACAGAAAACAATTCTATATCTGAACTCCATATTCTTGAAGAAACCTCTAAAAATATAGTTAAGCTTCCCGTAAGTCTTGATAACGGCACCTTTTGGTGCGATACAACGCAAATTTCGGAAGACATCTTTATATCAGGAGGATTATATCAAGCGAAAGATAACTCTAGTTTCATGGAAGTGATCAATTTATCACAAGACAAGCAAAAACTGTGTCTTGACTCAAAATTAAAAGTTAAAAAATACACTGAGAATGATTTTATCGAAATTAACGATATTTCCGAAATCAATAACGAACTTCCTAAAAATAGAATTGACATTTTAGACCAACTACGGACAGACCATCTAAACACCGAAGAGTTTACAGCACTAAGAAGTCTATGCAAGAAATTCCCGAAACTCTTTCATCAAGAGGGGGATAACCTTACCTTCACTAACCTTGTGAAACATAGAATTAGAACCACAGACGAAATTCTATTATATTCGAAACCATTTCGATACAGTCCTTTAGAAAGGCAGGAAATTCAAAGTCAAATCGGGAAACTGCTAGAACAAGACATTATTAGACACAGCCATTCTCGCACCAGTCTTCCTGGTATCCAAGAAATCTGACGACCCAAACAATAAAAAAATGGAGATTGGTAATCGACTATAGAAAACTAAACGAGAAGACCATCAAGGATAAATACCCGATGCCAAACATAAACGACGTCTTAGACAGAATAGGTAGGGCTAAATATTTTACAGCTCTAGACTTAGCTAGCGGATACCATCAAGTAGAAATGGACCCCAAAGATATTAACAAAACAGCCTTCTCAGCAGTAGAAGGACATTTCGAATTCGTAAGGATGCCAGATTTTGCTGTGTAACAGCGCAAATTGTCAAAATTCAACAGCTGGAGGAACATGACAGAATCGCAAAGATAGACCTGGGAGTGGCAAGAGTAATTAACTCATATAAACACTTATTACATAAGATTAACATAAAAAGCCTGGTAGAAAACACAGAAAAATTTGAAACAGCATTAAATAACTTAAAACAAGTAAGTTCTTCTGAAGAAATCATTGAAGGCCTGAAAGCAAAGGTAGACCAACTAAGAAATTAAAATAAATGCATTATTACCCAAAAGAAGGGAAAAGAGAGGGTTAGTAAACGGTCTTGGCAGCATAATAAAAGTTGTCACAGGAAACATGGACGCAAAAGACGCCCAATCTATTAGCGATAGGTTTAACGTTGTAAAGGAAAATGAGAAGCAACTAACTGATAAAATCAATAGACAAGCAATATTCAATAAATAAGCCATCATTAGATTTGAAAATATTACAAAATATATTAATCAAGAACAGGATATAATTAACAACTTCATTAAGAATCATAATAACAATATTTATAAAACACTAAATGATGAGCAAGATGAAATACACCTAATTCAATATATTACCAGAATAAATTTCAATATAGATATCTTACACAATCATATTAATAATATAGCAGAAAGTATTCTGTTAACTAAATTAAACATAATACCTAAATTCATTCTGTCAGGAGACGAAATCCAATCAATAAACGAATTTATAACGAACCAAAATGTAACTTTAGAATCAGATGAACACTTATACAGATTGTTAACCTTAGAAACTTATATTAATAATTTTTATATAACATTCCACGTTAAAATACCTATATTTTACAAACAAATGTATAAACTCGCACACATTATCCCATTACCTATACATCAAACAAAATTTTTAATTGTACCCAACTATATTTTATACGATCAAAACGATCAAATTTTGTATTTTGAAGAAAAATGTCCTAAAATCCACCAGACATATATCTGCGAGAGTGCTCGGACTCAAACTGATCTAGCAAACATCCATTGCCTCAAGAGGATATTGCACAATCAAACATCTACATGCGACATCAAAGTCGTGGGCAGGCAAGAAATCATCAAAGAAATTGAACAACGCCAGATCTTCATCTTCAACACCATAAATACCAATGTCACAGCTTCATGCCAGAGGCCCTTCGTAATCAACGGGTCAGCAATATTGACCTTCGACAACTGCACGGTCAAAGTTAACGGCTTGACTTACGACGATTCTGTAATAGAGTTCGAACAAAAAACCGAGCTCTCCATAAAATCTTTCAAACATTTGAACATAAACAACACGTTTTAAGATATAAATCTACATAAACTCCACCTTCAGTCGTTATCGAGCCAAGACGACATAATAGTCATGAAGACTTCAGCGTCAAACCACCTCTACACACTGTATTTACTATTTGTGTTACTGACCATATGCATGGCAGATATCCTGGCTTTCAAGAAAAGAAGCATCACGATCATCCCGGCGGAAATCCCGTTAAATTACGTTCCGGCCATTCCTTCGATGTGGCCATCACTTCATTCCAGGGGGGGAGGAGTTACCGAATCTGCTATACAGGGTATACACAATTCGGCACCACCCGCCAAGCCACCCAGAAGTTCATTGCCCACACGAACATAAGTCATTGTACCACTTTGTTCCAATGCACAGAATTTGTATACATTTAACTTAGCTTAAGTTTAACAAATAAAGTTGAGCTCAGTTCGATTTGAGACCGACAAAAGAGAAGTCGTATCCAATTTATTTAAAACCCATATTTAATAAGACAAGATCGAAAGGACTGGAGACGAGGCCATACACCAAACCAGCAGGACCAAGGAAAACCTTTCAGGAGTTCACTGAATAACACACCAGGTGCAAGGCCATCACTGGTAACTCACGCGGCAGGTGCTCCGGTTGCACGCAGACGTGGATCTTGTTGCGACCGATGAAGGCACAGAAAATTCCACACGTGGTCAAAAGTTGAGGGCGAATAACAATGCAAGCCGCTTAGGCAACGCGGCCAATAAGACTCCTCGATTTAAACTTACTTTTGGCAGTATCTGCCTTGAAAAACACTTCTCCGGTCGACACGATGCTTGTCGATTAATTTAGGGACGCTGCGAAAAGTTGAACTGCACTCGATGATGCCTTCCAGAAGAGAGAACGGATGTATAAAGATCGAGTGTAACCGTTGCTTTACCAAGATCCTATTCGGGGATTTTTGCGATATTTAATCGGGCAATATTTAATTTTGCCAGTATCTGGATTTGGCTATGATGGTTCGTTGCCAAATGATTGCGATAACTCCTATTGGGTGCCATCCTGACTCGACTCCCACAACCACAGATATGATTTTTTGTCCCTGTGACTAACAATAAAAACTGAAAAAGGAGTCAAAAGCAATTACCAATTGTCTTTGGCATTAAATCTACCAAGTTCCTTGCCGTTCATGTCCTCTAAGAGATAAATTGACTGACCAATCCTTTCTTTGACTCGGGCCTTAATACCGACAGGAGCGAGTTTCGCGTTAAAATTATTCGCTGCATTACTTAGTACGAAATTCCTTTTAACAACTTCTTGGCCAACATCAAAAGAACGGGGTCTTGCTCGGAGATTGTAAGACTTCTGGTTTGTCTCATAAGCCTTATTCAAATGTTTGGCAATGTTGGAGCGAACTGCCTTGACAATTTTACGTCTCCTTCTGCGAGTAAATCAAGCTTGCGCAGCAGTTTGTAGTTTACCATGCGAAATCATGTGTTGTCCGAAAACAACATGATAAGGCGAAATTACCAATGGATTGGTGAATCGAGTTACGTAGGGAACAGTTAATGCTACTGAGGAATACGTCCCATTCGCGTTGGTCGGAGCGAATGTAAGGTCTTCAAGCAGCATTAATAGAACGGTTAACTCTCTAAGCTCCGTTGAATTGGAGCATATGCACCAGTAAACATATGACGAACGCAATATTTCGAAAGAAAGTCAGAGAGATCACGGCATTTAAATTGAGTTCCGTTGTCACTCACAACTGTTTCGGGAATGCCAAAGCATGAGAATATTTCATCATATTGATGATCACTTTAGTGTTGAACCTTTTCACAGCTTTTAAAAAAGTAAATTTAGAAAAGAGATCCACAATAATCAATATACCAATATTGCCGGATTTGGATCGAGGAAATGGGCCGACAAAATCAAGATGAAGTCTTTGAAAAATTCTATCGCTTTGCACTTGTTCTCCCATTGGTGGTTTTAAAGAACGGTTGGGATATTTAGTGGTCTGGCACGTCTCGCAATTTCGAATGTAATCACGAACGTTAATAACTATGCTTAAACATTTAGCTCTAAACATTTAGCCATCCCACAATGAGCAGATGTGGGTTGATCATGAGCCGAACTTATTACGCCTTGACGCAACGACTCAGGTTCAAGCAATTTCCAGCAGTCGTATGGTAAAACGTCAATACAATTGGGGAATGCTGCACGATGTTAAATATAATCATCAATGACTTGAAAATCAGGTATTTTTAGAGACACCAATTTCTCTCTTCCGATTGAAATCCACTGAAGATAGATCAATTTCGGGTGGATTTCAAGGTCTATTGCAGCAATATCATCAATCTCCTCGAACGATCGAGACTGAGCATCCGCAACCACATTTTCTGTTCCCTTGCGATGTTCGATTTCAAAGGAACATCCTTGAGGTTTTATAGCCCATCTTGCCAATTTACTTAGATCTGATTGGTTCATTAGCCATCGAAGTCTTGAGTGGTCAGTGACTACTTTGAAACTATGACCGTCAATTTACATTCTGAAATTCTTTATTGCCAGAACTACTGCCATGCATTCAAGTTCGGTAACTGTATAGTTACGATGGGCTTTGTTCCTATAGGACCTTCACAACCAGAATCATCGCATTGAGCTATAACTGCACCCACTCCTTGTAGTGAAGCATCACACTGTAGAATAAATGGATTGTCATAATTGGGTTGAATGGGAAAAGGGGCAGAGCATAACTTGTCTTTGATATTATCACAAGCTTCTTGAGCCTGATCATTCCACCTGTAAGATGGAAAATGACTGTGGAATAATTAGATATGAATCGCTGGTACCTACCAGTCATATCAATAAATCTTCCCAACCAAGTAACCAAGATAGTCTACTGTTTTCAGACAGAACGGTCTATTCTGGACATTAATTGTCAATCCAGCTTTACGCAATTGGGTGGCTACTTCGGACAAATGCGAAAGATGATCTTCGAAATTGTTTGACAAAACAAGCAAATCGCCGATGTAGACTAATACATATATGGTATAACCAGGTCAATCAAACGGCAGATTGATTTAAACAGATCTACCAAAAGGCATCTTTGAGATCGATTTTGGAAATGCAATGTACAGGTGGACTTAGTAGTCCATCCATAATAGGGATTGGGTATGGATCCTTTACAGTAGCTGCATTTAATTTCCTATCATCGAGAAAAAATCGTACCTTGCCTGGTTTGATGTGCAAGATAACTGGAGAAGACCAACGCGATGAAGGTGCCTCTTCAATGACATTCATCTTAATCATGCGATCGATTTCTAAGCACAAAAGTTTTTCTTTAGCTGGCGAAAGTGGATAAAACAGTGTTTTGATTGGTTTTGCATTGGATGTGTCGATATTGTGCTCTATCAGATTAGTTAATCCTAAGCCCTCATTTTCGAACAATGGGAATAAGTCTTTTACTTTCTGTAATTTTGATTTTTGTGAATTAGACTATCGTAAGCGCGTAGAGTCTTCTTCAGGTTCACAGTTGATCTCGTTGATTGAAACTTGATTGAAACTTTGCTTAATAGAAATACCAAACGTATACCAGAAATCAATTCCGCAGTGTACGCTTTGCTTTATGGTACTATTAAGAATTCAAAGTTATTGTCAATTGAGTTGTAGGTCAAGGATTCCCTTGAATATAGTGCCTGCAACACTTTGAGCTTGGCCATCAGCAGTTCGTACAACCGATCTACATTTATTAAATGGCTTACCTGATATTGTTTGATGAGCTAGCTCACATCCTATAACGCTTTTGTTGGCGCCTCTGTCCAGGAGAGCTAAATGCGATTGACCAAATATGTCAATGTTTGTGAAAGGCCGAATATCGTTATTGTTAACGATTGATGAAACGGTAAAACGATTGAATGATCTTTAACGAATCCCAAATTTGAGAATTCGCCGTGATGATCGTCGTTTGATGAATAGAATTGGTATTAAATATTTGGAATTTACGACCTGCGTACTCCAGCAATCGCAAATGATATGGATTGAAAGTTTGGGATAATGATACGTTAGGTTAAGTAGATGGCAAAATGGAATGAACATCATTTGCCACAGAATTTAGTCCTGTTTGTGCTTTCGAGGCTAACGGCGGACATTCATTTTCTTTGTACAACGAATGCCCTGTTGGAAGTTTTCCGAGGCCAAATTACATATTGCGCAGTTGGGCTTGTACACTTCCGTTGTTCCGCACCCATAATAGAAAATACGGCGTGTTTTAAGGCAATCCTGGTAACCGTGACCTGATTCACCACAATTCCAGCACTAAATTTTCTCAAGAGCCCTAATGACACAAATTTCGTTTTCGACATCATGTTCTTCTTCAGACTGATCTTCGGAATCATCTTCATGGAGGATTGCATTCACAAAACGTTCGCTTGTGTTCAGACGTTGGATTGGTTTCGTCCGAGTGCTACGAAACAATGCGTGACGATGACATTCCTTACGCAATGTTGCTAAGTTTGGTAGTTTGCGACGATCTGCCGCAGTAATTTTACTGTCAAGCATTGGAAAGCATTGCATCCAAAAAGTCATGTTTGCGGCGACGCATGGCACTTCTGATTTCACGATCAGATATCTGATCTTGATATCTTTCCTTTAAGCACCTACAGAATACGTGTACATTCCAATTCATGTTATCTGCCGATCTATGAACACGCCATTAAAATGCTAAGGACGGACCTGCAAACAGTAAATTAGCGAATTGGGAGAGTAGTTCGAAGCTTCCGTTTAGGCATTGCGAAGTGAGACAATTTACGCGTTAAATAAAGTCTTCAATGGCAATGTCGTTGGCTAACCCGCTGAATTTAATACGCCAATTAGATATTATATTGGAAATCCTTTCTTAAGGATTAATTTAATATTATTAATTATTATTAATTATTATTATTAATTTAATAAGGATTAATCTTAAGGTAATTGTCAAGGCAAAGCTTGTAAAAAGAATGTTAACTACGGGTTTCAACCAAATCCAGATTACCAAAGGTAAACGAAACGGTAAGATTCAACGATAACATAACAACATAACAACATAACAACATAATGCGGGTATTACCCTGAGTAGTAAAGCAGTAGGTTGTATAATTCAATAGGTACGGTACATTTACGGTATGAGGATACAGAGTTGTAAGATAAATGTCATTCATTTATTTATAAAGTCTTGCCAATTAGAAGAGTAAGTAGCCGAATCTATCATGCTAGAGAAGATTTCAATCCTAAATGATAAGAAAGTAATTTTTGAATAGTGAAATCCTGGAATAGAACCGACTTTTATATATATCCCAAGAATCAATTACTCAAATTGGAATGTTTTTATATTATATTGTTCGATTATTACCGAACTGATAGAAAAAACATATGAAAGCATAACATATTCTCCGGTATGGCTCCGAACCTCTCCAGAGATCATAAATTCCAGGACGGAATATGAAATACATGACTGAAACTAAAAGTGGATGGATTGTTTATTAACGGGAAGCTCGGCTGTCAAACGACAGATGCCTAATCAGGCATCGGGCTAGGCCCCACGTTGGACGCCAATTATATTTGTAACGAACACACTCAATAGGCGTTGTCCACCTCAACACACTCTGACTATAATCATCGAAGAGGATCTCACCTTATCATATACAACGGCTGCGTATGCTTTTCGGACGCATCAGAGAATCCATGAATTTGTACCGGCATTGTATCTTGCGTTTTATTCCACTTTGGGACTCTAATTCTTTCTAGAGATATTAAGTTTTTCTTGGAAGCATTCAATTCATTGGCATCTGGATCTGATAATTTCTGATCCCATTTTTGATCGGTCAACCACAGTTTTTGCATAAATAATTTTCCCACTATTGTTACTGGAGACAAACAGCCCAAGGGGTCATAAATTTTTGCAAGTGTTTCGTTTATTTAGAATTGTACAGGGATCAGGATTAAAATTGAATTTAAATTCATCTTTAATCGGTTCCCATTGAAGACCTAACGTCTTAATCGATTCATTTTCTCGGATCTCCAATATTTTATTTTCTTCTGTACTTTCCAATGCTTCCACTATTGCTAAGACTTTGGAAATGTATTTTCTAAGGTTGAAACCCACCTTTTCTAATTCAAAGATCATTTGTTGAACGTGTTTTCTGGCTTCTGGTATGAAATTAGCACCAGTTATCAGATCATCCATACAAGAATCATTTTAAATTATTTCTTTTATCGATTTTTGCATTGATTTGATATTTCAACCAGCACTCTTGTTAAGTAGGGTGCCGATGCTGTACCGTAGGTAACAGTTGTTAATTTATAATCTTTTAATTTATTATTTGGAGAATTTCTCCAAATAATGGGCAAATATTGTTGATCCCGTCCATCAATGTTTATTTGTCGGTACATTTTTGCAATGTCCGCCGATACTACAAATGGCCATTTACGCAATTTGACGATGATATTAAAGATATCTCTTAAAACTTTTGTTCCAACCCATATAATGTCATGAATGAATATTATATTCCAGATTATAAAATCTCGTCCTGCAGTTCTAATTCTTTTTTATTCTTAAATGGAATTCTTATTACACATCTCCCATTTTTATATTTTTGAGTGCTCTCTAAAAAATTTTTTCACAAATTTTTCCTCAATGTCATTATTTTCATATTCCATTTCCCAAAACCTCACCAAATCTTTTTCTTCCATAGTAGTACACCTATAATAGTATCCACTCTACTTGGTTTATTAATGTGATAGTCCGCCAATGTATATTTCATCCACTTTGACTTGTTACCATCTAATGTTTTAATTGGTAAGGCCTTCATTAGTTTCGGAAGAATGATACCATCCATATTGAGAGGATCTTTTGTATAATCGCGCATTTCTGTGAGTAACGAACACACTCAATGAGCGATGTCCACCTCAACACACTCTGTCTACCTTTTTGACCAGCTGGCTCAGGGAAAATGGGCGTGGGTTTTGTGTTAAGATGAACAAGAGATATAATACAGTAGACCGATATACGATAGCTGCAAATACGATAACCAAACGGTTAAGAATCAAGAAGAAAATGTACCTATTGAAGACGAGGACCAGATGTTATTGGCCTCGTTCTATACCCACCCTACCTGTGAAATCCATTCGGACTCCACCCTTTTACAACCGCTGCTTTACATACCCAATGGTGCCCAAAAAGACATCAGATTAATTCATTTTCGACACCATATAATCAAAGATAAAGATAATATTTCGATACATTTACCTAAACTAATCCTTAAATCTAAAGGTTTAGGTATTTAGGTTATGAAAGCTCTTAGTGAGTAATTTTGTTTATTTACAGCAAACAAAAAGCAAAATGATTAAGATAGGAATGCAGATATTGTGAGTTTACGTTACATTACGTCTTTGGTTTAGTTTACATAAATTAATTGATATTTAGACCTTAGCTTCTTTAAATTGCGAAAATTATATATAAACTTAGTTAAGGCAAGGAATTCTCTGACTGTTTATGTTCAGGTATTACATGATTTACGGCTATGCCGTACTTAAGCACTTTCTGTTGATTTGTAGCTGTGGGTATTAATTTAAATTAAATAAATTAAATATTTTATTTAAATCTGATGATACCCCTTTGCCAGATCTATTGTACTAAAATATTGCGCCGTACCAAGCTTGTCCAATATTGGGTCCATCAATGGCAAGGGATACTTGTCAGGAATCGTCACATGATTCAAGCGACGATAGTCTACACAGAGTCTGTACTTTTGCACGCCCGATTTGTCCATTTTTTTTTGGTACCAAACATATGGGTCCACTGTTCTTGCTTCTGCTTTTTCTTATTATCCCGTTTTTTTCCATTTCTATTATTTGCCTTCTAATTTCTTCCTCATTTTTGGGAGAACACCTATAAACTCTAGAGTTTATTGGTTGCTCTGTTATTGTTCTTATACTATGCACTACTGTGCTTGTGTTTGTCAACTGATCTCCCTCATTATAGAATACTTTTTTAAATTTTTTCTTTAGTGAATTCACTATTTCACTTTCCTCTGTGTTTAATTCTGCTGTGTTGAAGTCTTCAATTTCTCTTACTTCCAGTACACAAGCCACCTCTGGGGCCTTAGACAAGAATGGAATTTCGACATCATTTATTAGCTTTATTGTTTTTTCTTTTATGTTTATACTTTTTACATTTCTTGGGATAAAATCCATGCCCAATAGGAAATCGTATGATTTGTCTAGGGGCAAGGCTACCCACCTTGAACGTACTTTTTGTGAATATTGGAATTCACTTGGTGCTTCTGTCATTACCAAGAAGCTGCTGGCTTCAAATTCCGACTTAATGGTATGAATGGTTTTTGTATACTTTTTTATTTTTTATAAAGGTCTTCTTCTACTTTTTTTTGTGTTTACTATGCTAATTGTGGATCCTGTGTCTATTAGAAATAAAAATATGCGTCCCTCTATGGTTCCTTCTATGTACATTTTACGTTCGTCCGAGGCTACTAGGTAAAAAATGCTTGAGTATCTTCCTCCTCCGTGCCCCCTTATTATTTTCTTCTGTCAAGTTGTCCACACTCATGGCTTCTGGGGAACTGTCATATCTTATATTTTGGCTTTGGTTCCTATTTATTTGGTTATTACTTGGGTTTCGAGGCTGTTGATAATTATTAAAATATCCCTGGTTCCGTTGTTGGATGTTGTAATTTTGGTTTCGATTTTGGTTCTGTTGTCCGTTATTAGTTTGTCTTGTATTCTGGCTTCGTTGTCTGTTATTGTCTCTGTAGTTATTTCTTATGACTGTCTGCTGTTGGTTTCCGTTTTTTTGTTCAGTGTTATTGCTTGGATTATTGTTGTCTATGTTTTTCTGATTAATAGTTTGTGGTTTAAGTTTCCGATATTTAGGCCCATGTATTTGGTTATCTCAATCCTAACTGTCTGTACTGTTGTAAGTGGCATTAGCGAAACCGCCATTGACCCTGCCAATTCCTTAATTCTTTGCATTAGTAAGGAGCTTAAAATGCTACAAGGTTTTTGTTATTTTCGAAACCCGCAAAATCTGTTATTTCTTCTACAATGAATCTTACTTTTATGTCCAGATCTCTGATGCTAGTGACCCTTAGGTTATTGATCTTCCTTGTCAGTCCCATTTGATCCAGTCTGGGGCGATAATGGTGTCTCAGCTTCTCCTTGCACTGGTCCCATGTTGTTGGTGTGTTTATGTTGAGAATTGTTCTGGCTTGGTCTTGTATTTTTCTGTTGAACACCACGCTGAAGACTTGGTCTGCGTCGTCTCCATATTCTCTCATCACCTGGTCTACCGAAGCTATGAATCCATGAAGTGTTTCCTCCTGTCCAGTAAAGGTCGGAAGATAACGGGCTTTTTTTCAATATTATTTCTTCTCCTCGTCATAGGGTTTTTGGTGTCTCTCTCCGCTTGCTGATTTGTTATAATTTGGGTGAGTGCTTGAATGCACAACTGAATTTGATTTTCTGTTGGCATCTTTGTAACTTTTTTTTTTTAATGAAGTTTTGGTTTTTAACTTTGGGGTTTGTTGTTTTTGGAAATTTTCGACTATTATCACGACTTTTATTAGGGTTTTTGAATGCCCTGTTTAATTGTCGCACTTCACACTTCGCACACTGTATTGTCTCGACTGGTTTGTGACAATATTGCGATTTTCTCTATTTAATGCCACAATCAAAGTTTGTTTCAGGCAGAAAATTTATTGTGCGGACTGCGCCAATTACGTATTTATGTACACGTATTTCAAAAGATAGATACAGTACCGAAGCAAGAACAAATTCGACTCCGAGTAGATCGTCTTTACTTGAGCTTTATTTCAAAACTGACGGCTTATTTCTAAGTTAGATTTCTTTTATGCGATCAATCGCTCTCTTTAATTCTCTATGGTTAGTTCTTATATCTTGAGTGTTTCTCTGTTTACATTATTGGGGTATATATATGTATGTGGTTTCTTCTGAGCTCAGCTTAAGTGTATTCTCTGTTTATATAATATGGTTGCGGCTTTGGTGGCCACAGTGTTCTTTGGTCCATTTGATACTTTCTTCTTTGTTTATTTTAGATTAAAGTGGATCGCAGTCCACACTGATGGTTTTTGCTTATAAATGCAGGGGAAGGGTAAAGGGACCAATTGTATAACTCGCGTGTGAGTTTCGGGTTTCGGCTGCAACTTTGCCGCGACGGCATCTGGCGCAGCAGCGTTGTCAGCAAACTCAAGCTTGCGCGTGTTAACTCCTCCCCTTCTAATTTGAAACGCGTCTTCGGGTTTCTTCTTTCTCATTCTGCGCTGGTATAATTTCCAGGTGCCCAAGGAGAGTAGGAATAGGGCGCTGAGTGCCAAGCCGCCATATGATCGTGAAGATAAGCCTGTTCTAAGATTCCCGATATGGCGAAGATTCTTCATGGTTAGGTCATGTAGAAATGGGAGGCTCGGATGTTCTCTGAAAAGGGTGAGGTTGACCACGGCTGACGTGGATACAGCAGGTTTCTTCTTCAGGATGCCTCGGTTGTTCACGTAACGGGTGCCATTTAGTGAGACGTAATCGTCGTAAGTCGCGAGAAAAGTTCCCGCGATTATCTGTTTGTGCCCAGTGCTGTCCACTACATTCATGGTCCCGTTGGTTATTACTGCAATGCCCTCTCCGATTACTATCACGGTCGCCAGATCACTGGGGCGTGTGGCACATTGTTCCAGATACCAGTTGTTGGGCGCATGAAGTATTTTGTAGTCTTCTGCAGAAAGTGGTGCTCACAGTAGCAGCGCCGTCACGTACAGCGAATGTCTTTGTTCCGTTGTCGGCCACCGTATTACCCTCTTCTAGATATCTAGAAGGATATCTATTTTTTTACAGCTTAACAGAGGTTTGGGATATTTGATCAGAAAGTACAATAATTCACAATTTTGAAAAGCTATTATATGGCAGACCTCTAAAAGGTTGGTTATAATAGTATTGGTGAGTTGTTCATTTAATAGTTCTTTAATGTCGATGCTGTCTAGTATAAGGG